>VWYI01040002.1:14107-34692 GCA_013399455.1 Anthoscopus minutus | reverse complement strand
CCTGCAGACACCAAGGTCACTGAAGAAGAGAGACAGGAGGTGCTTCAGGCACCGGAGCACAAATTCCTCTGCATCATGTAGTGAAGAGCAGGTTGAGGCAGGCCCACGGCCCTCTTGCAGCCAACCTTCAGTCCATGGAGGACCCAGAGCAGGAGCAGATGGATGTCCAAAGGAGACTGTTCCACTATGGAGAGAGGAGCCCATGCTTGGAGTAGGCTGGAGGTCATGCTGGAGCTCATGCTGTAGCAGTGTGATCCTGAAGGCTCTGCTCTATGAAATGATCCCATGCTGGAGCCAATCCTGAAGAGCTGTAGACCATGAGGAGATTGAACTCTGGAGAAGTCAGTGAAGGGCTGTATCCCATGGGATTGGATCCTGTCCTGAAACAGGGGAAGGAAGGAGCAGTGAAGGTACACTATCCATTTTCCCCAGTGCCACTCAGTAAGGGAAGAGGTAGAAGAGTCTGGGGTGAAGTTGAGCCTGGAAAGAAAGTGGGGAGGGAAAGTGTGTTTAATTCTAATTTTGTGTCTCACTATCCTGCTGTTATTAATCGGCAGTGAGCTAAATTAATCTTCCCCAAGTTGAGTTTGTTTTGCCCATCACAGTAGTGATCTTTCTGTGCTTTTGTCAGCATGATAGGGTATATGATCCAGCCTTGTAACACTGTTGTAGCTCTTTCCTGATCTCTGGCTTGTCAGTGTCCTTGTGTACTGCCTTAACCGAGGTCACCTGCACTCCCCAGATTGGTGTCTTCTGAAAAGTGATGTGTTCCATCTCTTCCTCCATATGGTAGATGCAGGTGTTGAACAAGGTGGGTTCCAGGATGCCCAAGGGAATTCTCATTACAGCATGTCTCCAGGTAGTATTCAAACCACTACCCACTTCCCTTTGAGACCAGTGATCTAGACATCAATAATCAACCTACCTAGATTGTAGTGTCCCATGGATATGTGTGGATATGGGGATGTTGTGGGAGACCATGCTGAAAACCCAGCAATTTAGATAAACAACTTTTGTTGGTCTCTTATCCACAATGATAAAGAAGAACAATTTAAGATCTTCAATATGTGTGATTGGTGAGTGAGCATCCAGCTTATCACTCCATCTAAATTGCTTGTTTTCCCCCAGCATATGGTATTTTCTATACAGGGAGATGAAAGATGAGTCTCTCTTAGTCTACAGACTCTCTGGCTGTATCAACAGTCATATGTGCTTTGTTGCTCAGCCTGAATAAACTTCACGACATGCTTTCTCTTTCAGAATAAGCACAGCTGAACAAGTGAGTTGACACTCGTTCTTCCTGCATCATTGGTGTGCTGGTGTATCTGGTTGCATTTAAAGGTTCTGCTGGCTACATACATGTGACTTTGAAGTCATCTGAGTTGCTGGTGTCATCTAAAAGCTGTCAGACAGCGAAGTTGTCCCTATAGCCAGAGTTTGGCTTGCAGAACTTTGTTCCAACAGAAGAAATTGCTCTTGACTGTCCAAGTCTGTAACTCTCGTAATGGGAAATATTGTTCCTATTAATAATGTGTGCAGGACAGCAATGGATTCCCCAGCATTGGACACTTTTAAGATTGGCCTGGACAGGGTGCTGGGCCATCTTGTCTAGACTGTGCTTTTGCCAAGGAGGGTTGGACTGGATAACCCTTGAGGTCCCTTCCAACCTGGTATGCTATGATTCTATGATTGGTGGTAGAAAACAGAATTAGGGCAGCAAAATATGATCCTCCAGTGACTTAGTGACTTTTTANATCCTCCAGTGACTTAGTGACTTTTTAGACTGTCAGAGTGCTTGGTATTAATGCTGGTAGTTTAAGTTCTGTTAGATATAAAATCGAAATATTGCGAGCTCATGAGAGTTCTCTTCTCTTGTGTTTGCTTTCATTGTTAAATAAAATTCTTCTGAGACAAAGGGACTGTTACCAATTTTGTTTGCTTTAGAAGTGAATGTTTTTGTTAATGTCTGCAAAGAACTCGTGGTGCAGTCTTTGCTGGAGCCATCAAAGAGTGGTTTCATTTTTAAGTAGTTATCCCTCCAACAAAACCTATTCCGTGAAGAGGCTTTGTGTTNCCATCTTGTCTAGACTGTGCTTTTGCCAAGGAGGGTTGGACTGGATAACCCTTGAGGTCCCTTCCAACCTGGTATGCTATNTTCTGTGAAGAGGCTTTGTGTTGCAGTGACTTTTGGATATGGACTTTGATGTATTCATACTGTGAGTAAGGCTTTAGTGACAATTTTCCCCCCTGAAATTAAAAAAAAAAGTTTCACTTAAAAATCAAGTTATTTTAAACAACTGAGGTAGTAGCAGTTCAGCCATGTGTGACTGGCCTATTTTGAGTGTTAGGTCTAATCTGTCTTAAGATTCATACTCTAGGAAAAAAAACTTTTGTGGAAGTTGTCAAGTGTAGCAAAACTTCTGTTGAGGTAGAATGCCCAGGTGAAAAGAACCAGTCACAAGGAATGCCCCATTAGCCTGTCACAGTAAACTGGGAGTTTAATGAGTTCTACTAAATCTCTGGCAGTCACTATTTTGCAACAGCAAAGTTTCCCTATGTTTGTGTGGTGGTCTGAATTAAATGTGCAAGCTCCTAATGAGATGTTGTTAATACATATGTATAATAAGCCAGCTGAAAAGCTTATACTATATTTTTTTACTCCTTTATGGTGCTTGGGCTTAATTTCCCTTAAGAGTTTTTTTTTATTCTGTTTTATTTCCTCTTGACATGCAAATGTCCGGAATCCATTTCATGGCATGGAGCAGGCGTGGTAGCCAACCCTCAAAGCGAAGGACAAAACTCAAACCTTCCTACAAAGCACTAAAAGCAGCAGCTTGCTGCAAGTGGATTTTCAAATCAAACCATATGTGGGGCAGTTTTCTGGCTATTGCAAGTCTGTCTATACTCTCTGGAATGTATGTACATGTTCCTTGGATCACTTGTTTTCATCTGTATTTTTACCTTAAAATTTCTGGAGCCTGTCTTTTAAAGTACATCCGGAGGAAGTGCTGGCACACAATGCTCCCTCCAAGTAGTCAGCAAAGACTGCAGCATGCAGGGAACTTGATAGGGAAGAAGCCTGACACTTGTGCAGATTAGTGGTTCTTCGCTTCCCTCTTCTTCGAAAACATTGCTTTTCGAGATTCTGATGAATACTGTGAGGTTTTGTTAATAATGAGAGTTTTTATCTTCTCAGCCTCTTACCTAACGGGATTGGGTGATCAGTTGGTTGGCATGAAATATTAACAAATAATTTTTGGCTAAAACCCAGTGTTTCTGGGTTCTCATATTAACACTCAGAACTTCTAAGTTTATTCAGTAAAAAAACCCAGACATGAGTCCTTGTTCATATTTTAGAATGAAGATAAACAGAATGTTGTGCTGTTATGCCTGTTTCAGTACAATAAGGTGTTCACTTGTCCTTCAGATCTGAATATTTTTAAGAGAGGAAAAAGTTAAATATTATAGCATGATGGGAATTTATCTTCTCTTTTAATTCCTTTGCAGCTTTGAGAAGATTAGAGTGCTAAACTTCGTTATAATAAACCTAGGTCTGCCGTTGGTTTTAACTGAGCAGTGGCATCATCTGAGAAGTGTTTTCTATTAGCTTGAGCTGCTGTTTTTCTTTTTTATAATTGTCCTAATGAAGTTTTTTTTAATAAAAACCACATGGCTTTTCCTCTTGCATATTCTGTCTTTCTTGAAAGAAATGTAATTTGTAGTGATCATCTTTAATTCCATATACTTGTCTAATTATGTTTGTGTTTAAAAATAATTGCCTCTTCCTGGCTATCCACTAAATGTAATACTTCTACTGGTAAACTTCCTGGTCTTCCTCTGCTTCTAAATCTGCTGATTATAAACCTGCAGTTTGAGAGGATTTACTGATTTTTCTGAATCTCTGTATTTCTGCTTCTCTTCAGAGAGAAGCAAATAATTGGGGTTGATTCTTTGGAGAGGTCCTATCCTGTGACTTAGTGTATGAAAGAGCAAAGAGTGAAGAATACTGAAATCAGTTGTCTGAATAAATAACTTCAAAAAGAGTTTCTTTGCATTTTTAAATTCATGGAGCTTCTGAGGAAAAGACTGCATTAGAGCTTCATCCTCAAGTTCCAAAATCCCTTTTTGGTCACAGCTGCTGTTTCATATCTTTGAACTTCTTTTACTGGCTGTAACTGTCAGTGTGGTTAATAATAAATATGATTTATATGGAAGGTTTAGCACATTGTAAGGTAATTAATATAGTTTATTAATGCTAAAGGTAGCATGCATGTGGAATTAATTTTGTGCTATGAAAAGTGCCATATACTATATACAAATAGTATATGCTATTTAAGTTTAAAAAAAGACATAGAAATAATTGTGAATTATGTAGGCATTGACAGTGTGCGGTTTTATACTGGAGGAGAGGAGTGATTCTAAGCAACTTTTTGTTTTATTCAGACATAAATAAAAGTAAATTCATGCAGCACACATGATGTGACACTACTAAAGGAATCTGCACCTTTTTGCTTTTATGGAACGGTGCTTTTATGGTGATGGTGGGGATTCTGTTCTATGCACTCAAAAGCGACAAAGGCATTGTGTAAGATACCAGTACTCTGAGCAGCTGTCCTGGGTTTTGCCTTCCAGCCACAGCGCAACTTTGTGGCCTTCTCCTTGCCTGGATACCAGCATTAGGAAGCAGCTTTTGGCATACCAGACCTATGCCAGGCTGTGCTGTGTGGTCACTTTGCATGGGGAGAATGTTTGAAAGCACTGTTAGCTTGAATTAGTAGTGATGTTTAGCTGATGTAAGTTCCCTCTGTAGCCAGTTCTTCACAAGGCATTCAGCTGCCCTGACAGACCTCTTGGGCAGGAGTCAGGAACAGGGCCTGTGACTTGCCTGGCTGGGAGAGCAAGAACCCTGCAGCCTTAATTTATGTCAAGTACAACTACTTGTGTTGCTCCTGTGTCTGACTGGCCATTACTGCTGGTCTGACCTACATTTATGCTGAAGCAAGGTTGTCAGTAGAGCCTTTTTGGTAAACTGCCTTACTGTAAACAGTCATAAATGTATCCTATTTAAAAACAAGTTTAAAAAATTGGAAATAGTTGAGTCAGGCACCCATACATGTGAATTGTATATGAAGGATGTGTCTATATGGATAATTCTGTTTGTACAATTGCATCTGTTTAAAACTGTTTCTAGTCCTGGAGCATTCAAATGCTCAAAGAAAGCAAAGATATCATTTGAAACTTTGGTACTGCATTAGCATAAGAAAGTGCAGAGTCTTTGCTAAAGTCTCCCAGGATTCTCTTCTAATAGCACTTACCTATTTCTCCTTGTTCTTTTTAATGTCATCTTATGCCAGTGTTCCATGTTATTTCTCAAATACAGTTTAAATTCATGACCTAGAATTTTCTCTAGCTTTCCAGCAAAATGGTACCTCTATCCCATTGTGATTTGTGCAGGAGGGCAATGGGCAAGGAAAGCCTAAAGGGTAAGATTGTGTTGTGTTTGATGGTATCACCTCAAAGAGGTGGCTTCCACTTCAATGCCCATAGCTTAGCCTTATCACATAATACATCTTCCTCTGGGAATGTATGTAAATCATATTTTGAGTGAAATAATGTAGGTTGAGGAGTCTCAGCATAGATTTTTGTTCTCCTCCTAGATACTTCATGTTAACTCCTCTTTGTGTTTGAGGGGCATGTAGTATTTCAAGTGGGTCAGGAGAGGGAGCTGGCATTCTAGGGGTGAAAAAGAATCTTCTTTACATACAAGTAACCCTTTCTTTAATTGTACCACTGAGTGTATAATTGTGATGGGGTAATGTGTCTGTTCCTGAAATAATAAGAGTCCAGACCGACTTTGAGAACATAAAGTTGCAAGTAAGGATTTTTTTTTTACTGCTTTGTTCTGTGGCTGATGGTTGCTTTTATCTGTTGCCTGAGGATCTCATTTAGGAGTGCTGACAGTGCTTTTCTCTTTGGAAGAGGTCTGTGTTGCCAGTAGTATGTGTAGGTGATAAGGACAAGTAGAAGAACTTCACCCTCATCTGAGTCCAATAAAATAAAAATGTCAGTGTTGGTAATAATGTTGATCATAGTAATTGTACGTATAGGGCACACACCATGGTAGTACCTGCCTGCCCTTCATATGACTTTTGGCAAGATTAAAGGCTTTTCAAAGACAGCATGCCCTTTAGATGAGTGATGGAAATGTGAAATTACCCTGCATAAAAGTTCCCCCACTGCAGTGGGTTAGCCTTAACCAAGAGCCACGCTCCTACCCAGCCCCCTCATTCAGTCTGCAGGATGGGAGTAGAAAATATGGAGAGAAAATGGAAATTAAAAGGCTTGTGGGCCAAGATACAGCTGACTCTTTCTGTAATTCCCGACTTCTATAATCACTTCCTATCTCCCCACCACCCATGGTCAGTGGGTCTGCTATGGAGATGACTGAAGCCAGCTGTTTCCAGCCTGGGACAGCCCCATCTTCTCTGAACAAAACTAAGCAAGTGGTGAAATTATCCCTTCCAGATAATGTAGGTCTTGAGGCATGGTAGTTTCTTACTCCTTCTTTCAGCAACAAAACCAGGATTCTGAGCCTCTGGATATGCTACTATAATCAGTTTTTGAAGGGCTGTAACTCAGTTAGGAAAAGTGCCTATTTTGAAAACAACTGTGCAAAACTAGCTTTCAGAAAAAAAAGTTAGCATTGTTCAGATAATTTTTTAAGTTTGGTTCACTTGTCCAATTGAGGAAGAGACCAAATATGATTGAGATGTGGGGAAAGAAGTGACTGGAAGCAGGAATGTATGAAGTGGCAAAGGAAATCCTATACTCTCCCTTCAAATCTCACCTGACTTTCCTGGATCTGCTTTATGTTTGTGTTACTGTACATAGGAATCTCTCCACTTGGCCTGGCTTTGGACTCTTGAGAGATTGTTTGCATCTAAGGTAACTCCCTCTCTGCTCTATTGTCTGTATATTCTCTATAATGCTGTGCTGCCAATTCAATCTTTGATTCATCTTAATGAGTTTGTACTACATGAATAATGAAAAATCTTTTCTTTCTTCCTATTGCAGAGCTTGAAAATAGTGTATTATCATTCCCTACCCTTAGTTCTTAATAGTTTGGGGTTCTTGGTTTTGTTTGCTTTATTTGTTTTTATTGTTACTTTTCTGTCACTGGGCCATTTTTTAATTTGTTTGTTCTGTTTTTTCTTGACAGGTCACTGCCCTTATAATAACATGTAGAAAGCATAATTAGTGCAAGAGAACTTTTCCAGTGTCACACTTACATGGTAAATGTACTATGATCTGGCTAGAACCCCAGTGTAGAGACTTGGTACATATGAAATACGGTGATCTATTTATTTGCCCTTGTTCAGGCTTCTCCTCTAGTGAGCACTGAATCTTCTTGCCAGTAGCTGTTGGACAGATGAAAGTCTGGCTTCTGTTCAGAAATGCTGCTGTGCAGCAATAGGGAGATTTACTGTAACCCACTGTTATGGAACTTTATTTTTCTTAATGACTGCCTGCAAATTCTCATTGGCATCTTGGTTGCAGGAACCCAGCTTGCTTGCACTGTCGGTCAATCTGCCCACAGAGAGAATATTCTTAAGTGGTTGTGTGGTCATCTGAGGTTCCCTCTATCTCCTTGATGGGATGTGACTTGTGGGAGTCCAAGGCTTTGAGACTTTATTGTAGGCTTAGAGAGTAATTTCAAGGAAGTGGTTTGGTTTATTATTTGTGGGAGTTTTGTTATTTTTCTAGGGGTTCTTTAACCTTGCTTCTAAGCCGCTTCTGCTCAGAAAATAGCAGTTTTAGTTTGGGGCATTGACAGAAATGACTGGGAGCAAAATGTTTGTTCTTTCAAGGTTATAATAGGTAAATACCATTCATGGGTTGTTTTTGTCTCCTGATGAAGGGCTGAAGGTTTGGTGGTGTGTGTATGCATTTGGCATTTTTTGTTGGCTTGAGTTTTTTAGGCAGAGGGAAGTTAAGGGTATTTTGACTCTTATTTTCAGGTCATTTCTCAAAGGAACTAAAAAGAATTTTATTCTCCTTCAGATAGATAAAAGTTCACATGCGTCATCACTTGCATTTTCTTCTGGTCACATTCAGCAAAGCTGCTTGTTTCTATGGTCTGTACTGCATTTAAACATCGTTTGCATGCAGTAGCAGGCTCTGAAGCAGTACTGGTGTTATTGCCATAACAGAGTGAGAGGCTTAATGGTTATTTGAACAGTGTCATATTTTCAAGTGAGCTGTAGCCAGAACTGAAAGTTTAAGTCAGTGGCTGGCTGATAATAAAATAACCTGATGTCTTCATTGCAGCTTGAGCAAGTTAGCCAGCCTCATGGAAGTATGATGTGTTAGTAAATAACTTCCTTTTCTTCAATTAGCACTGATTTTGTGAAAATAAAGTAGTATTTGCATGATTTCAAGCACAAAAAATGCAACTCTTTGCCCACTCTTAACGAATCTGATCATTAGGCCCCAGAGGAGGGTGGGACAGGCACCGAGGGCATTGCTGGTTTGCAGCGTGCCCTCTTCCAGAGTGTCCTCTCTGGATGGCAGCATGCAAACTGGAATTTGGAAACAAGCGGCTGACTTTGACAGTGCTGCCTCTAGCAGCGGTGCTGGGATAGATAAACCTGGTTTTCAGCGCAGCTTTTGCAAGCTCGGCCATGGCCTCCAGCATGTACTTGGCTGAAGCTCTTAGATGCCCTTGATTTATTAGAATGTAGAAGAGTTTAATTTTTGTGCTTAAAATTATGGAACTGCTGCTTGCTCTCAGCACAACTGAGTGTGTTTGAGCAACTGAGGGCTTGACTATCGAGAAGAAAGCAAGTTAAAGAACAGATGATAACTGAGCACTAGGAGTCAAGGCTAATTAAAAGCACAGATGACTTTTATGCATGCTTAGCCTGTGTGAAACACTTGGAGACAGCACTCCCAGTGACTATTAAAAGGCAGTGTGAATTCTCACTGCTAAGCAGTATGGCCAACAGATAAAGCTTTAGGTTTGGAAATTGAGTTAATAACAGTTCAGATGTAAGAGGACTGAGCAGAACATACTGAGCTACTCTGTTTTCAAGAGATGCCAAGGAGAGGAAATGCTGGTGCCATCAGAGCAGGGCAGTATCAGGCCTGTGGAAGTGAGACTTGCTAGCTACAAAGGTGCCTTTAAGAACTTACTAGAAGCTCAGACCTGAAGTCAGTGACCATGAGACCATAGCAGATCACTCTGCAAAAATATTTAACATATTGAAAAATACATAATATTTGGCTTTTTTCCGAAACAGAAACGGTCTGCACTACCTACCCATTGCTGTTGCTAGTCACTATTCAGTATGGGACACGTTGGCTTTGATTGGAAAGTTAACTGGCTTTGACTTTTCTCTTGGCAATAGCTTATTTTGCTTATTTTCCTTAATTTTGGTTGTCATTTTCTCAGCTGGCAGACTGTTTCATTTACTTCTTGGCCTGTTTGACAGGTTGTTTTCCCAAGCAGTGCTTCAGCTATGTCTGCAATCTGTTAATGGTTTGTTTGTAGCCCTGTAGTCTGAGCTCTCTAATAGGACTCAAGAATTTCAGCCTCTGCACTTGGATTCAAGTAACTGCCCCTGTATTTGGGAAAGGTGTGGGTAGAAGCTCCTTGGCTTTGCTTATATGTGCTCTGAGAGCGATCAATGGCATCCTTGCACTATATCGGCACTAAAACGGAGCTTTTCCGGCTTGTATGTCCACTTTTCGTGCCCTTTGGCAAAAATCTTCTAAAAGAGCTCCGGAATAGTTAAAGTCAGCACTAATCAGCTTGTTTAGACAGGGCCAGTTGGTGTAAAATGTCCCTGGCTGATTTCTCTTTCCTTCATGTCTACCAGAAGGACATTCAAACCTCTTGCCTATTTTCCCTGTCAAGTCCAGAAGAGTTTCTAATTAGAGAAGTTAATATTTGTTTTGTCATGTTTTAGCTGACAAGAATTTCCATAGATTCCATAAAACTGTGAACTCTCTGGCAGCCAGAAATGTAGTCTACTTGAAATATGGGTTATGCAGCTGTCGCTGTGGGTATGCAAGGTGCTTTATACGCATCCCAGTTGGAGTCCTTGTACGATTTTGCAGTGAGTCCTCATTTTACATAAGAATTCTCTCTAAATGTGATTCATGATCCCAAGGGAGATGATAAGGAGGTTTATTGGAGAATGGCTTTAATGAGTCAGAGTGGACAAAACTCATATAACTGTTAGGTGGAACGGGGATGACTGACATGAGAAGCTTTTTTTCCTTTTTCTCACTGATTGCACATTATCAGGGAGGTTCCCGGTCTGCAAGTGTAATTCAGTCTTTGTATTTCATCAAGTGCCTGCCTCATACTAATTCAGTTTTGCCTTAGGTTGAAGCTGTAATTTTGTTTATATGCTGAACATTTCATGCCCACCCTCCCAGTGTTTGCCTGTGAGGTTTCATGGTGCTCATGCCCGAGTTCCAAGGAACACTCAAACAGAAACTGGCAGTGCTTTATTTGATGTTTCAAAACAAAACACAAAACCCAAACAAAAACTCACAAACCAAAAAGAAAACCCTACCAAAACAGAAAGCAAGAAAAAAAAAACCAACAAAAAAACCCAAAAAAGCCAACAAAACAAAAAACCAAGCCAACACAAGGTTTTGCACCTTTTCTTACATCACTGTTCTCAATTACAGTAACTTCCATACCAACAAAATAAGAGCTCTGTATGCTAGTATAAGCATCCTGGTTGTTGCCACGTACTTCATTTTGTGAGATATACAAATGCTGGCCATTTACATCTCTGATACTTCTGAACCATCTGTCTAGCAAGGTACGACTGTAAAATATATTTAGCTTGTATTTGGGGTTTTTTAGCTGTATCTTCAGAAAATAAGTGCAACTCAAACTTCTGTAGAGAGTGATTTATTAAATTCCAGATGATTAGATCGGCTGTGAAAATTTTACTATACAAAATAATTTTCTCGTCTTTTTGTGGTACCAGATTTTGAAACGGGAAACATGTTTTTAGCTACTGTTTTGTCTAGAAGGAGAAGAAAAAGACATTGAAAATCAAAAGTTTATTGTAATACAGACTTTTTTTGCTTTAGACACCACCACAACCATGCATATGTAATGCCTAAGGAAAAAGCCTTCTATTTTGCCTATTCCACCCATTTAATTCAGTGTACATTAATCAGTCCACAGTTCAATCTACCAGATTGTCAGTCAGTGATGAGGCATAATAAAGAGGAACAGGTTGTCCTTTACTGTTAGTAGAGGAAAGGAATTAGTCGCTTTTATCTCCCCCTGTAGTGTAACATCTCAAAGAAAGCTTTTTGTCAGCAATTTGTTGGCTGCAGCAGCTTTATCATTTAAGTGGTACAAGTTGCTGGGAATGCTCATTCAGTGACAAGTTAAATGTTACCATCTCCTAAGCTATGTATGTAGTACTGCATTTTATGGTCTAGCCGTGCAGTGCAGATCCATTCTGTGTGTAACACATGTTAAACATTAACTACTGCTTGGGTACAGAAGGTGGAGTGTGCTCTCTCTGGTTTCTATTGGGTGTGTGGCAGTGGAAGATAAACATATACTGGTAGTTAATGCCATAAAGCAAGCAACCATGAGCAGAGTAGGGCATCAAGTGCATTCTTCCTATGTTTTGAATTTTTCATTTTCTCTATTTCTCTTTTTATCTTTGGTTTGGCTTCTTTTAACAAGTGCTGATTTTACTCCATATGAGAATATATGTTCTGGATACTTTTTGTTCAGTTTATAACAATTGTACAAGTAAAGGTGATTTCTTAGCAATGTACTGTTTTAAGAAGCCCTTGTATTCTCATCTGCCTTTAACGGAATGTTGAACTTTGTTTAAGAATGTTTATTATTCACCTCTTTCCCTCCTCAAAACAATGAAACAGTATCTTACATTGACAATTTAATGTTGGTATTAAGCTTTTATGCAGCTTGTTTTAATGGTGTTCCTAATTCTGCTCTTGAAATTTGGTATGATTCAATTTCTGTGTTTCTGTTTTGTTAGTTAAAAAACTCAAAAAATACAACTTAAATAAATTTGATACCTATACCTGAGCTTGCTTGACCTTCTTGGAAAAATAGAGGTATAACTCATCATCTTGTCTATTGCTGAATAAAACTGATTTTAGACAGCTTAGAACCCTGAACAGGACTTCTACATGTTATGATTAATTCTGCCTTTGTGCAGAAGGCCGAACAAAAGGAACTGAATGCTTAACTCTGTGAATTTTGCTACATTTTGGGGCAAAGTGGAAATGCCTAATAGGTTAGTTTTAAAAAATAAAAATCCTTAGAATTTTAAGAGGAACAGCAGTCACAAAAGTGGATCCTGAACAGTACTTCGCTGTATAAAGTACAGCTGCAGCTTCAATCTCTGACTCAGATTTATGATCATCTCATGTGTTTTTGGCCAAGGGATGTTTTTGCTCAAGAACTTGAAACTTTCTTCTCCAAGTAACTCAACAGAATTTGCAGGAAAAATTGGTTTATTACTGCTTTTTCCTTCTACTCACCTGTAGTCTTCTTTGTTTTCTGGTGTTGAAGATTGAGTAACTAAATTGTTGTCTTAACCTCAAAATAAGTACCCAGGCCAATGCAGCCTACCTTTAAGAACTGCTAAGTTTTCTACACTTACCTGTAGTCCCTAGTTGGGGTTTCCATGCCTGCATGTGTCAGATAGCATGCCCAGTAAGATTTACAGCTTTTTTTGGTCCTTCTTTGTTTCTTCATTTAAAGACTATAAATATGATGGCAGTTGGCAACATAAATGAAAGATTCTTATCAAATCCCATTCATTTTCTTCACAGTGCTTTTTGAGTATTCAGCCTGTCTAGAATTTGTTTTGCAGCTTCAGTGGAGGTGTGGCACTGCATGACTGCAGTTGCTGTTGATAGCCATCAGATTTCAGGCATTGTGTTAAGCAAGCTTTTCCTGGGGTACAAAATGATGGCTCTGTGACTTAGGACACTTGTAGGGCATAAGCCTTCCCTTTCTCTTTTATATTTTTAGTTACGATGAACTTTGAAAGTCTTCTTTGAGAGTGAATTCTGGTGCTGTTGGAATAGCTGCAGACAAGAACAGCATGTCACTCTATTTTGTGAGGAAAATAAAAAGAAATGTCAATGCAATTCTTCAGAATAAATAGAATTGCTGTTTTGATATTATTTTCCTTTGTGTATCTCTTCTCACACGTTTGAACTTGAAAACAAACACACCCAAACAAGCCCACACTGACCAGTTTAAAAAAAACGCATTTTCTTTTCTGTTTCAGAGAAATGCAAAGGGACAGGAGTTGTTTGACCAGATTGTGTATCATTTGGACCTTGTAGAAACGGATTACTTTGGTCTGCAATTCATGGATGCTTCCCAAATTACAGTGAGTATAACTTTAAGTTGATTTTTATGTTTTGCAGTAGTTTGTGTTGCCTGTTATAAATGTAGTGCCGGTGCAGTTCCATGGAGGGATGTTGGCACTGGGGGATGTGCTGCTGAAACAAGTGATGCCATGTTTGGTTCTTGCACATAAAGCTACATCCTCTGAATGAGTCCTGTGTTGTTCTGTAGGACATGCATGTGACTTGATTGCATACAAGTTAAAAAAACAATGAATGTGGATAAAGAAAAATGTGCTTTATGGTTACTAGACTCATGGTATTCAAAATGTTTTGCAAGCAAGGATTTCTTGTACATTTTCTCTCTGCTATTCCATGCCCACATTGTGTTGCTTTGTAGGTTTAGGTTCATTTGCAAATGCAAAAAGTTTTAGCTAAAGGTTCTCCTTCTTTTCCTTATATAAGGGCCTCAGTATCTACAGGTAAAATAAATAAATCTAAAAAAAATATTTACATATTTAAATGGATACATGAATAGGATAGGGTTAAAAAACTGCAGCCTTGTGGTTACACTGTATTGGCATATGTTTAATCTTCTCCTTTGTCTGTTCACTCTGTGTGAACAGGAAGTTTAACAAAAACCTGCACTGTGGATGGAAAATAAACATATTTGGAAAATAAGTGTTTCTTTTAGTGCTCTCTTGTCAGTTCATATATGTTTTTTCCATGAAGTAACAGAAGATGTCTTCTCTGGGATTATATAATAAAATAATGGGAAAATGTAGCTGCCTCCTAGGAAGTGTAGGTTTGAAGCTTATCATCCCAGAATTTTCAGCTTTCTCTAACAAGCTTGGGTCAAAGGATGGGTCAGTGTTTAAGCAGCTGCATTATCATCTGTGTTTCACCAGTCACTTTAAACAACAAATAGGAAACCTATCCAGGTACTGTCATGACTGGAAGAAGGGAGTCTGCGGGTTTGGGGGGAAGTGGTATTAATCTATTTAAACATTATCCTGATCTCTTTAATATCACTGAAAACTGATGTTTTGAAAGAAGTATGTCCATAATGGATTTGGGATTTTTCGGTGGCTTGGTGTGTGTGCTCCTGATAAAACTTCTAGTAGATAAATGGTGCATACTTTTATGATGGATCTGATTATAAGGACACAGCTAATAACACAGAGCCTCCTTATAAAGGGAAAACCACATTGTATTGTCACTGATTGTCAGACTATCCAACTGGGAATTTGATAGCTAGGAAGAGTTACCTAGCAAGGAGTTCCATAACGTTTTGAAAGAAGGGAAGCAGAAACGGAGAGTGAAATATCCTTTCTCAGCAAGAATGAGGTCAGATCAGCCAAAAGCCGAGCTGAGGAAGCTGGGAAGACTCTTTTTGGCAAAACTGAAGGGCTCTTTTGACTGGTAAGAAAGGTGCAGATGTGAGTAGCTATGTCTTCTGTATGTAGCTCTCTCACTGGTGCTGAGGGCAAAATGTGCCTATACATCAAGTGCTTTAGCTTTGTTTGTGTTCTCTTCCTTTGTTCCCTTAAGGAGGGAAGTACATGATGCATCTACAGTTACAAGACGAATAAGGACTGCACAGCTGCTAGCGGGGTCTGAAAAAAGCCAACTCTGGTTGGCTTGTAGGGTTGTAATTTCCTGAATTAAGAGGATTGTTGAGGGCAAAGTTCTTTACCTTCACGGAAGTGCAAGGCCAAAGGCTCTTACTTGGATCTTGTTTTTTTTGGGTTTGGCTCAAGCTGGGCGGAGAGTAGAGTTTAGAGAACTTCAAGGCACAAGCTTTTGTCTTGCCCAGCACTCAGTGCCAAAATGTTCCATGCTTTAACAGCCTTCCTTGGTCTGTTTTGAACTTGTGACCTGCTCTCTTCGTTTGCACAGCAATTAATGCATGGCCTCCATGGGCTTCTGCTTAGCGCCAGGCCAGACACACAATGGCAAGTGGGGGAGTGGGAGATTAAAGTTGTGTAAACCCCCTTGAGGCTCTAAGCCTTTGTCTTTAGTATGTATTGTTAAGGGCTAAACATCTTTAAGCAACCATTACAAGTAAAAGAGCACAAAATGGTCTTTGAATAGTGGAGATTGCTTCTGTGTGCTCCAAGGCCAGCTGCTTTTGAGTGTGCTGTGTTTCCTGCAGTCCTGTAACTTTGCCAAAGAGTTGGGACAAGCAGTGTTGGTAGCTGTGATTTAGAAAACAAAATCGTGATTAGAGTTTATCTGCTTTGATAAAAGGAAAAACTTTAATTGTTTGAAAAGCTTATTTTTAATACAACCCCCCCCATAAAGCTGTAAAAAGCAAGATGTCAGCAGTAATGCACAAAATACTGTATTGCCTATTCAGTGAACTCTGCATTAGTTTGTATCTTGTGCTCTTTGAAGATACCCATCAGAAGAACGTAGAAGGATGCAGAAGGATGAAAGGATGTAGATAATCATCTAATAGTTTATTCTAAAACAAATCTTGGTGTACTGTTGTATTTTGAGTTACTTGCTACTAACTCTAGAAGTAGAAATATTCTAATACAAGAAAACAGTTTATTATTCTAGCTGTTGTAGAACTTCAACAGAGGAGTCGTGTTTGGGGTGATTAAAGGCTGTCACTCTGATGCTGGAGGTCTCTGCAGTGGTTTAGAGAAAATGCAAAGCTCATTGGGTTTTTAGTTACTTTTACTACAGTCTGTGTTTGCTAGTGAAGCAGGAGGCCTTGAAAGCTTTAGCTGAGGTTGGGAATAGCAATAATACAATCTTGGGAGACCATACTATTGAAGTTCAGTTGCTGCAAGGAAGCATTTAATTGGTCTTTGTAGAAACTGGTTGTGTGCAACATATTCTGTGGTTGGTTTGGGTATTTGACGCTTATTTTCGTCTGTTGGTAGGTAATGCTTATTCACTTTCTATCCAGGAGTGTTGTTTCGTAGTGTCTTCTAAATCACCTTAATAAAAAAAGGCTTTCTGTGGTTAACAGCTCTTTGTGAGCTCTGTGTTTTATAGGGTCTCTCAAGATTTAGATATCTCCATTTCAACAGTTGGATTCTTTGTTCCAGTTCTCTGCCTTGTGATGCCAAAACTTCCCAGACCCTCCTGTGTTTTACAAGAATTCATAACTGAAGGACTGCCCATGTTTATTAGCTTGGAATTTGCTTGCTTCCATTATGATTTTGTTTCTGCTCACAAGAGCAATTACAGAGTGATTGAGGGGGAAGAATTCGAAAAATTTTTAAGATTAATCTTTGAATATTTTTTTTTTAACTTGTAGAAATGAGTCCCAGAGAGTCCCATCTCTGGGAATGGATGGAAGAAAAAGAATTTTGCTTTTCTCAAAGCAAAATTCTTTTCTCACATGCCTCTTTCAGTGATCTTCTAAGTCGTTTAAGCCCTTTATGTCTGGTCTCTAATGTGACAAAGACCCCTTGGCTTAAAGAAGGTCCATATGGAACATCCTTTCCCAGCTGTGCTCTGCAGCCAGATGAACCATTTTGAGGATGTGTGGTTGCACCCAATGTACTTGGCACATTGGGAAGCACTGGATTTACAGTGTGTGTACATCAAGACTGATGTGTGAGGACACCCTGTGCCTCCTGTAGGTGCCCATGGCTGTGGTGAGGACCAGGGTTCTCTGGGAAGATGAGTGCCAGGACCAACCTGCAGTGAATTGTCCTGGTAAACCATGTTTGCATCTGAACTTCTCAGTATTGACCAATTTCTAATCTGGGTTGTGATGCAAGAAGCGAGAAGACCATGGAGGGAGGACATGGAGAAGATTGTGTAGAAGTGAAATAGGCTTTCATGAAAGCAATTGCTCCAAGTACAAAAGCAAGAGGGAAGAAACATGGCCAGAACTGTGTTGCCCAGAATGGGCCTGACCAGCAGCAATGTGGCACTGAGATCCTCACCTCTATGAAAGGCAGATTTGTTTGAGAGTCAGGATCATGTATGACTCACAACAAAGAATTTCCACAGTGCTGGGAGGCAGGTAGGAAGTGAGCTGGACAACAAATAATATATATTTGTTGTCTCTACACATCAGGAACTAGACTCCTAGATGTTTCAGCAAGTATTAGGTCAGGGACTTGTAGGGCCTTAGTTCATGATGACTGTCTCTACTGAATCTATCTGAATTTTCTTTAAAGGCTCATTGGACAGGTTATTTCAGTTGCTGCTTTTGATGTTACTGCAGTAACTTGTTAAGATGTGAGAGATGTGGAAAAATGAGCAATTCAAACCAGTCAATTAGCCTCATAGTGTGATATCTGGGAGTCATTTCCTTTTTGTACTTAATATTTTAACAAGTTTTCATGATGAAGAAAATAGGGACAAGCCTTATTTTCAATACGCTGGATGTGTCAAAGAAGGGAGACTGGTAAATATTTTGATAATGCTAAGTGTTTCCTTTTCTGCTACTGTTAGAAATGTACTATTTTCCCCATGAATAAGCTGTGACATTCCTCTGTGACTCAGTTTCCCCTCTCTGAATATCTCTTGTTCCTCTCGATGATGAGCACTTTGGGACTGTGATTTTTGCTGGACGTGTGTCTGTGGATTGTAGTCAAGAGCAAAAAATACCGGTCACAGATGGAGGGTCCCAGAAGCTGTAGAACATCCTGTAGCACTCTGTGCTTCAGTTTCTAATAGTGGCAGTGATAGGAATGCCAGTTCAGTAATGGACGAGGCAGTGTGGCTGACTCCCCAACGATGCAGAACACCTGGTGAATGTGGAACGCTTCCAACTGGGGCTGTCCAAGTGTGTGTTGTGGTTTGTGAACACTTGATGGAAGACTCCAAAACACTAACAGATTCCAGTCTTTAGTCTTCCAGTAGCACCTGCTGTTTTGGGAGGACATTTTTCTAAAACAGACTTTAGAAGTAGGCATATGAGGCAGGTGGTTGTGATTCTGTCTGTCAGTGATGCTTCTGCACCTCTCTCCTGAGTGTAAAGATTTCTCTCCAGGACACCAAACAGTTTGTGCTATTTTCTTTTGTCTTTGTGTGTGGTTGGAGCATAAGCTGAAGCAGTTTTCTCAGTCTTCTTCCACAGATTTAGTAAGGTTTGTTACCTACTTGTTACAAATTTTTGGATGTTTGGACTTAGGCATCAAAATTAAAAGTAAATTGTGAGAACTGATCTGGAGTGGTATCAGCTTTCACTGTCTCTAAAGTGAATCTAATGAGAAATATACTAGACCAGGCAAGTTTTTAATATAATTTTTATGTAATTCTGTTTTACCTCAGTCACATCAAGTCTGCAAAGCAAAATACTCTTTGGTTATCACGCGGATATGAATTAGGATAGGCTAGTGGTCTTGAAGGATGTCCCTATATTTCTCTATTATACTTGGTTAATTTATCTAGTCTGGAGTTCAACCACACCATTTATCAGGATGCTTCTGAGATGGCTCGGTGCTGACTCAGACTGGGACAGGCCAGGCTTCCATGAGTGCCATACAATATATGAAGGTCTCAGGGCTGGTAAAGGCCCATTAAGGCCTACCAGTGTCCTCACAGTTCTGGAGCTAGGATCTGTGGCCTTGTACTTCCCAAGATCACAATGTAGAGCTTTATCAGCTCCATCTGCCCTTCTGCTGCTGGACAGCATTGCTTGCACCCTGCATTGCCAGCCCTGTCTCACTGTGGCTGACTTGGGGAAGGCGCCAGCCTTTCTTCACAGGGCAGGAGAGAACTTGGCATAGGAACTGCAGCAATGCTGTCAGTGTAAGGGGGCTGCTGGAGGGCAACTGCTCTGACTTGTTCAGGCCAGAGACAACTTGGAAAACTCATAAAACTTTGCACCTGGATCGTGTTGGTCCTCGCACCTCCAGGGATGTGGCACTGTACCACTGTACCGAGGCTCAATTTGACAAGATACTGACAGCAGTATCCAAAGAGGGTCTAAGTCAAACCAGCTGAGACTGAAACTCCTGTAAGATCCTGCTAGTATTTTGTGAAAAGTTGGTCTCATCTGAGCCCAAACACAAACTGTTCACCTCATTAATCGCAGCTTGGTTGTATAATGTGAGTGTTATTTGAGTAGAAGTGCATTCCCTTCTTTTTTCTTTCAAGTTGGGTAGGTGAGATTTGCAGAGCGACATCCTGAAAGATGTCTGCAGGTCTTGCCTGTTGAAAGGAGTGTCTCTATCCAAGCTCCTCATAGCAGCTTCAGTTGTATCTGGTTTTTTGGGGCTTTGTTCAGTCATGTTTGGTACCCTCAAGGATGGTGGCTCCACAGTCCTTCTGGCACCTGTGCTTTGTCCAAACAGCCTCATGGTGACAGTCTTTCTGTCTAGCTGGGATTTCTCCTGAGTCTGGTGCCCCTCATCCTTCTGCCACGGAATACCTCTGAGAAGTGTCAATCATCTTCTCTGCAGACTTTCAGTAGGCAGCTGAAGTCACCAGTCAGGTGAGCCTTCGTTTTCAAGAGGACTATAACTTTCTAGGAGGGATTAGGGAAATATGAGAACAACAGCTCATTGTTTTCAGTTGTGAACTCTTGGGAGATTATCCTGTTTCTAAGTAGCAGTAATATAGTTTGTGTACTCCCTGCATTTCTTCATGACCCCAGTTCCCATTTGATTTTCTGTTACTATGATCATAATGTTGAAAGGTGACCTGCAAAAGAAAAGAGGGCTTTTGCTCCTTTGCTCCCTTTTAAATCTGTTAATGCAGAGAAATCACCAAACTCTGGTTTGGTGGGTAGAATTTTTATTGGCATGATTTTCTGGTGATTCTTTTCTCCATGTGATGCATACATTTTTAATCTCTCTGCTTTAGAAGGTTGTGTGAGTAATGGCAGGCAGCTTTGTAGGATTCAGGTGCCTAGGAAACCAGAAAGCAAGAAGGAATAATTGACTTTTGGTTTTAAAGGTGCCAGCTTTTGTTAAGCACACCTTCTTTTCAGAACTTGATCATTGAGCATGATTCTCTCCCTTGTACCTCCAGGCATGACTTGACACTGCATTAAACTGATATTTTTCAGAGGGCAAATAAAACTTCCAGTAAAAATGGGCTTCCTCTTACTGATAGTTTAATATATAAATAAGCATGAGGGGTGACAGTCTATTTAAGATGTTTTCATGTATTTTAAACTAGCAAAAGAAGCAAACCAAAAAGGGTCAAATGCAATTTTTTTTCCTTTTCAGGTCACCTTTGAGGGCTGTATAAATCAAGACAAGGAATTTTCATTCTTTTAGGAAGCAAGT
>VWYI01040002.1:0-14077 GCA_013399455.1 Anthoscopus minutus | reverse complement strand
TTTAGGAAGCAAGTAGAGAGGCGGTGGAATTTGCAGAGCTCAGGTGTGTGATGGATTATGTCAGCCTGTGGAAATCCTCCTTTTAGTCTTCATTTGCCACTCACATGGTCATTATAAGTTGATTGCTTTAGCAGCTGTAGTTTATCTGCTGTTTCTCAATGCAAATATATCTTTCCCATGCTGTATATCTATTTTGAGAAAATATTGGGTGCTACCATTAGGAAATATTAAGGTACTTATTTTTTCCTCTTTACTTTGATAAAATGAGTGATCAACAGGAGACCAAGCTGACATAAATACATGCTTCCAGTATTTTAAGAAACTATTTTTTTTATGGTGCTTCTTTCATGTGGAATTGATAAGTGTTTGTTTTCAACACATAAATCCCAGTCAATGGCTACTATGTTATGTCAATTAATACCATAAGAGGTGTTATTCATTTGATACAGCAAAGAAATTTTGTTGAGATTAAAGAGGAATAAATGAAAGTGAATCCAGCATTCGACCTCCCAGTTTACCTGACAAGAATTAAAGGGGTGATATCTGCAGCTATTGATTGGAGAGGGAGGTGCTGAGCTCTCTTCCCTGATATCCAGTGAAAGGATACATGGGAATGGTTCAAAGCTGCATCAGGGGAGGTTCAGACCGGACACTGAAAAGCATTTCTTTAGCAAGAGGGTTGTCAAACACTGGAACAGACTTCCTAGAGAGGTAATTGATGTCCCAAGCCTGTCAGTCTTAAGAGGGGTTTGGACAATGCCCTTAATAACATGAAGTGGTCAGTCAGTGGGACTAGATGGTCATTGTAGATCCCTTCCAGCTGAACCACTTCTGTTTTAGCATAATCATAGAATTCTGATTACCTGCAGTTTGATCAGGTTTGGGTTTTTCTTCTCTTACTGTGGGTAAAGACTTAGACACTGTCTTCCTATCGTGACACAGTCCTAAAGCAATTAATCTCTTTCCTCCTTGTTCTGCACTGATATTTCTGAGTCCAAACAGGATACAGGGATTATAGTGATGTACGGTTGAAATGAGTCTGGTCAGTCTTGGTCCTACACTGTGAGATCCATAGTTAAGTTTCTTTACTGAATCTAGATCCTGGAATAATGTATGGTTGTTTAGCCAGAGCACAAGATAGGCAGAGCTACAGTCTTAGGTGCTGAGAGAGCAAGGCTCCTCTGGTTTTCTTCAGCTTCCTAGTAAGATTTTGGAATTCTTTGCTTTAACTTCCTTATAACTGAGTCTGCAAACAGTATTTAGCCAAGCCCAAACCTATTTTAGGCTTTCGTTAGAATGCTTTGATTTTTTTTCAGCTCAGAGGGACATTTGGAAAGCTGGTGTGGTGCACAGTGTGAAGAAGCCCTCTGACATTATCTGAGGCAAAGGAGTGTTGAAATTCAACCTGATTTTCACAGAAATTGCACAAAATATCTGGTTTTGAAATTGGAGTTGGTTCATAAATCTGCATGAAAACTTCCAGGCCTGGGAGCTCTGGGCCAATAATACTGTCAGTTCATACCTCCATCTTTGTATTTATGATCCATGTGGTAGCACACAGCACACTTGATATGTAGTGTGGAGTGGGGGTAAAACAGCAGCTCACTGTTGCTTCTGAGGAGAGGCAACTTGCTGTGCTTTATCTCCTGGAGCTGTATGCTTCTGGCTGCTTAGGTACAGAGAGTGATGATGGTTTTCTGTCTAAGCTAGTCTCAGTTAATGGTCTGCACAAGTAGTTGCTGGAGTCTTGTTACATATCTTTTTAGCCATTATTTGAAGTATTTTCACTTACAATCAATTGGAAACATATTCTTACTTGAGCTTTAATGTACCTTAAAGACTACATGCCAAGAAAGGGACTGTCAGCTGTTTTTTCATTGGGAATTATTATAGTTCAGGCTGTGCAGTGCTTGTTCCAGGACATGGGACTAACAGGAGTTTTTGGCATGTATTATAGATGTTTCTCATATGAAGCTAAATTTTTCTTTTAATGCATTAATTAGATTGGTCTTTGGGGGCCTTTTCTTTAGCCAAAATAAATATTGAATAGAAAGATATTTCCATAGCTAGATATTTGAAGGATAAAAAATTAATCTGCCCTGGAGCTGTGAAAGTAACAGACTTATATAATTTTGGTTAAGTAAAAAAGGCAAAGTTTCAATGTTGATACTTTTTTCCTTATCAAAAAATTGAGATTTCACATAGGTGTAATTTTTCATGAGAGAAAAATAGAGACAATTACTTGAAACTCTAAGGAATGTATTTATATGAGCTGCTGTAATGTTTTACTTCCGTTCTGTTAGACATTTCTACCAGATTAGGGATTATAAGAATGGATTTCTTGGGAGCCTCACCTAAGGGAGTCTTGCAAGTCTCCTGCAAATAAAATCACCTTCAGAGTCATTGTTCATTTCTCTTTCTACCTCTTGTGAGATTTATTTACCATAAGGGTTGTAAGCTGTCAGATTTTTGATCTGTACACCTCTATACCTGTGATAAATTTTTGCCTTGGTTTAGAACATACTTAGTAAATAAATACCAGTATTACTAGGCAACAAATAATTTTGCACATTTAATTAGCCATAGTAGCATGATGTTGGTATAGTGATAAGTAGTCATTGAGAGATTGTCCTTTTTTCTGAAAACATTAATGCTTTAATAATGAAGGAAGAGGGGTCTTTTCCCTAAGATTTTGGTTCATAGTACCTAGTTTATAGTTTTCAAAAATATATAAGGATTGAAAAACATTCATTCTGTCTCTTATCACTTTGTATGACAAGCATTTACATGGAGCTGCTTCAAAGAAGATTGCAGCCTTCTGTAGGACATTGAGCAGAGACTGTCAAAGATTTAAGCTAAATTTATACCAGATTGTGTTTATTGCTGCCTTTCTGTAGATGCAACTTACACTGACAAGAGAGTGTGTAAACTTTGCTAGGAATCATATGTTTTTGTGATCATTGTTATACTATTCCAGATCCTCTGCCTTATTTTAAAAAGAAAGGGATGGGGTATACATCAGTGTTTCCCAAATGCTTTTAGTGGGGTTGACTTGACTTGAAAAAACATCCTTAACTGGGAAAAACTTGGCTGGGGAGCAGTGGAGGGCAGGATAGTACAGGATCTGGAGGGTCTCCATTAAACAGAGGTTTAAAGGAGGCTGAAACTCAGGGGTTTGGGACAAAAAGGTGCCTTCCTTACCCACCACTGCTATGTGGCCTTGGATTTTGAAGTATTTTCTCTGGAAGAGAGGCTTCCCTGGCAGTACTGATGAATTTAAAAATCAAACTTTCTCACGTGGATGAAGGGAAGTTATTAAATGTGCCAATAAACACTTTCACAAATGTGCAGAAGTTTAGAAAATAAATATGGCAATATTTCCTTGTAAGAGATTTGTATGTATTAAATTTTATTGTAATCAGTTTATGGAGTCAACCCAATCTTGAAATGGAACTGCTTTTAAGTGTGGATTTTCTTTTTTTAGCACTGGTTGGACCATTCAAAATTCATTAAGAAGCAAATAAAAAGTAAGTATTATGTCTCTGCCTGTTTATTTCATTACTTCCTAAAGAATTTAGTGTATCAGAACCTGATAATGTTTAAATATGGTCTTTAAAATTAATATTTATTAGGAAATAGTTTTAATTTAATGGGTATTTGGCTGACTATATTGTCTAAATGCAAGAGCACTTATTAAGCAGTAGCCCAGCCTCCAGAAGCCCTTATTAAACCTGTGCTGTTTGTCTGAGGCAGAGTAGGTTGCCAGATAATTTCAGTCTGATCTGTGAAATTAGGTTGCCTGGACACAGATCGTTCCTGCCACTGTTTCTGATCCAGAACAGATATCCTGCAATTTCTTTCAGAAAGTGGATAGAAAATACTATTTTTTGTGTAATGATTAATTTTTAAATTGATCATTGTGTAATGATTAATTTAAAAAATTTTTTTCCAGGTTATTATGTTAGAAATAAAACTAACAAATACCTGCTGTTTTGTCAGATGTAGTTTTGAAATAGCTGCTGTTTCATCAAAGGTAGTTTTGGATGGAAGGGGTTGGGTTTTCGCTGACTTTTCTGTGAAAATTGCCTAAGGCATGGAAGTAGCTCCAGGATTTTTGATAATTGGGTTGCAGGCTTGGGTACAGTACAGCATTGGCATTAACGTGTTTTGTTACAATACTGCAGTTGGCAGCAGTCATGGGTCATCAAGACATGGCTTCTGTGAGATTAAAATGTATTTTTCAAGGAAATTTTTGACCCCTTTGCAGGACCTCACGGAGATAGGTCCTGATTACTTCAGTGTGCTTTACCTTTCTTTTTGATAAGTACCCAAATATCTAGATGGCTTTTGTAAATGGTGGAGTTCTTCAAAGGCCTTTAGGGTAGTTTGTTGTCACCCCTTGTTGTGTGGTTGTCAGCCTGATAGAATCCATGGTGAAGATAGCTGCTATGGGTAAGGTTTTGCTGTTTGGTTTTCTCTCCCTTTTTCATCACATCACAGGCTGCTTTACCTTAAGTAACTTAACTGATTTGCACCTGCACTTTCTCTAATAGCTTTGTCATTACTCCTGGAAAAGAAGTGATTCTGTAACACCTTAAGCCAGTTTAGTTGCATGTTTTTTGTGTTTTTAGTCTGTGAAGAGCCTATTTTGGAAAGAATTTGGTCAATCCCGGTTCTGAGGAATGCTGAAAAGGGAAGAGTTTGTTGGGTGTTGTAAAGGTCTGTCTCATGACAGCTCACTTTCCTTTACCTTACATTCAGCTGATGCTTTGTGAAGAGTTCCTCTTTCAAAATGGAAGTTGCCCACTGCTCTTTTTTCCAAGTCATTAGCTCACCTATGCAGACCGCACCAGTGAAGCCAAACTATGAGCTCAGGGTGCTGGAAGCTGACTTACAGGAGCTATACTTGGAGACAGAATCAAGGCTCTAATTATCTGAATTTTAGCTGCATATCATTTAGTAGAAGGATCATTAAGAGGCACATGTTTACTATGTTGATGTGGTGTTATGGAAGACTGTAGAAAAGTGTGGAAAAGTAATTTTGCTGTCAATTTATACATCAGCAGGCAGTTGGGTGGAAGATGAGGGTTAGGCAGATAAAGATGCCTTGGTCATAGTTTCATAGTAGCTGGATAACTTCCTGTTATCTGTTACATGGAAAGTCTGATGTAGCATTCACCTTCTGACAGAAAACACAGTTCTTGCAACCCCATAGAATATTTTATCTTTCTGCATTCATAGGTGCCTTCCAGATTCTTCTCCAGCACTTTTCCCCCTATTTATCTCACCTTTTCTCATGCATGTGTTTCAGTTGGAAGCTGATCTATTGGGTAGGGTTGGTTTTTTTTTTGGAGTAGTGTTTGTACCTGGTAAGAAGGAGCATCACCCTTGCCTTCCATTTCCTCCTGGGCCCAGAAAGAGGCAGTGTACCTGGAACTTGCTGTCATTCACGGGGTGATGTGAGGCACCCCTCTTAGGATAAAAATATGTTTGCCAAATGGACTGTTGCCTTGATAAATTAGAATTAATTAGTATAATAAAGTATACTAATAATCTTTTTTTTTTTGTTTATTGCATGCATTTTTAAATTTAGAAAAACATGAATGTTGTCTTTGAGGGATTTGAAAAATGTAATTAATTTTGGGTTTCTTGGGTTGTGGGGTGGTGTGGCAACTGTTCTGCCTTAGCAGGACTGCAACGAGTATAAACCGTTTTTCCCCATTTAAAATCTCTGCATTTGCAGTTGGACCTCCGTACACGTTGCATTTTCGAATTAAGTACTACTCATCAGAACCAAACAACCTTCACGAAGAGTTTACAAGGTAAGAACTGTGCATGGCTGACGGGGGAATTAAGACATCTGAGGCACATGGGGCTACTGTAAGCAGGTGATTCGAGCTTTCTTATTAAGAGTGGTCATTTTGTCTGCCTTCTTAGGTGTTTTCCTACTGTCAGAGAAACATGTGTTTCTTTCTTCATTTTTGTATTCTGCCAGAAAGCATTCATGGGCCTCTCCAAGCGTGTCAGTGTGTAGGAGACGCTGTGTTTTGGTGCTTTGAAGTTGGCAAAGAAAGGCAGTGTTGGGTGGGGAGTGCTGCAGCTAGGAAACACCTGCTCTTGATACCTGCCATCCTCTGAGAGGGTTTTCCATTATGTCCTGCTAAAATGCCAATGGCCTGCTTTGTTCCTTCTGCCCTGACACTTGAGGGTGATTTAATAATGGTACTAAGGGTAGAGAATTGTGGGAATAGCCAGCTTGAGCTCTGGGTTAATGGTTGATTGAATCGCTTCTGCTTCCCCGTGGTTCTCTGTGAAGCAAAAGCCTGTGTTGTATAAAGTCAGTCTACAAACGTCTGGAAGTGTTTTGTTTCAGTCTCCTGGGCTGTTTTCTGTGGACCTGTACCTTTCTGGGTCTGTAGCACCCTGGCTTGGAGGATATTCTGAAAGCTGGGAAAGGAGCAGTTGTAGGAAAGGGTTTACTTATTTTTTTGTATCTGCTTACTTTGTGTCTTCTCTGTGTAGTAGCCATCTATCTTAATGCTATTTTATCTTTTCTTTTGTTCTGCCTCTCACCGTAGGGCACTTGCTTGGCAATAATCAGTGTACTCCTAATCAGCCTCAGGTGTTTAAAGATGGCTGATTGTTGTAGTTCCTGTGCATGTGATGTTTACATTAAACTTATGCCTGCAGGCAAATAATTGCTGTCTCCTTTGCTGTCTGCTGTGCCAACCATGGGTTTTTTCCACTGCCTGAGATTAAAGAGCTAATTGTCACCACATCATGATACCGATGTAGGGTCTTTAATATCCATTATCAGTTTAGTCCAGCAGTGATAATTCAATAAAAGGGAATATTCCTGTGGAATGTATAATTAACTTATAGAAATCCCTGCCACTTATGCAGCTGAGTATGAGATATTAAGAGAATTAAAAATCTGGATTACTTATGGACATCTTTAATGAGAAAATGCAGTTAAATTAGTAGGAATAATATGTGTTTTCTGGAAATTGATGTAAGTCTTCATACATCGGGGTGCATGTCTGACAAGTATTGCATTTCCCCTGTGGTCAAATTATTGCATTACTGTCTACCACAAGATTTCTTGCTTAATGTTCTGAAGCATATGATCCTAGTCGCTGAGAGGTTGAGTTTCTGAACTATGTGATCATTGCTGTGATCGAGTAAGACATTTTGTCTGAAAGTATTAACCTCTGATGTTTTATGATC
Organism: Anthoscopus minutus; assembly: GCA_013399455.1. Classification (NCBI taxonomy): domain Eukaryota; kingdom Metazoa; phylum Chordata; class Aves; order Passeriformes; family Paridae; genus Anthoscopus; species Anthoscopus minutus. The sequence goes on along the minus strand of VWYI01040002.1, from coordinate 6,850 downwards.
TAATTATTGGTGAAAGGTGACATTTCAGAAGACTATTTTAATTAAACACTTTAGTCAGCTAAATATGCAGTGTTGTGAACAATTTCTTTTAATTATAAGCTTGACAGAAGACTACTGTGAACTAAGAAAAAAATTGTGATGCCATTTTTTTTTTGGTTAGGGAAAGTAATTTTGAATTTAAAAAATTTTACGGTTCTTAAGTTTTTAATTATTTTAATTTATGGAGGGTTTTTTTTAAGAGTCTTTATGCTAGTTGTTGAAGCATGTTTTCCATGTAGCATGTTGAGTGAAAAGTGAAGATTAATAACTATATACTCAAAATCATTCTGAGTAGAAGGAAAATCATCATCAACAGTAACTATGAACTTTCCAGGAAGGGAGTGTTCAAAATTCCTTCTGGAGATATGCTTTCTAGTAGACTTAAATTTCTGGTGAAGCTACAAACCTCACATTCTCATAATTAACACAGTATTGGGGAGCATTAAAACCTTTGCCTGCTCATTCATTTTTTCAGTTTAAAAACACATTTAAATACAGTGCATTTTGGAAGACATCTTCTGTCACTTGTGTGTGATCTGATTAGTTAGTTTAGTTAGAAGATAAAAGAGGAACTGTACTGGTGTGTTGTAGAGAATTTTCTAAGGTGTTTTGCTGAAGTTGCAAACAGTGATGCCCGTGTTTGTCAGCCTATGCGCAGGAAAGGAACAAGGGTAAAAGCCATGCCCACCAGAGTGTAGCTGCAGCACTGCACAAGCCTCCTGACACTGATAGGAGCACTGCCCAGAGTCTTCATGCAAATTTAGAAGAGTTCATGGGATTGTAAATCATCTGGGCTATCAATAAGTACAGGAAGTATGCTTGTCTGCCCTTAATCTACACATGCAAATACCCAGATTTGATTGGCAAGTCAGGTATTAGCCAGGTGTGTGAATCACAAATGTAACAAAGAGCTAACATGGATAAATCTGATTCTGCTCTACTGTTATCATGAGAAATCTTGATCTTCATTTTCGTTTCTGATTCCAACTGTTTGTCCTTCACCATGTTCACTGCACATCCTCTGTGATGAAAAAAACCAAACCACTTTGTCTTTCTAGCATCCTTTGTAAAGATAGGAGAGGTTTATGCTTATATTTAGTGGCCTCTCAGGAGTGCTTTATACTTTATTCTCATGAGTCACTTATCTTTGCAAGCCTCACCCCACAGTGTCCAGAACAGTGCAGAGCCTGCCTGTGCCTTCCTGTGCTCTACACACCCCTTGCATGACCCAGAGCACTTCTGCATGTCTCAGAGCCCAGCTCTGAGTGGCGTCACTGAAGCGTGCCTAGAAATGAAGGTTAGCGAAGCCACAGCTCAAAATATCTCAACAGTCTGAAGGCTGTGAATTCCTACTTAGCTTATTAAACAAATGTGTGAACTCTATGGAATTCTTTTAATCAGAACTTCTCTGCTATTTTTAAGAGACATTTTAGTATGAACCTTTCCTTTTGCCCAGTTTGGACTTTTTCCATGTTCTGTATTTGTGTTTGAGAAGGCAGCCCTGAAGCCTACATGCCTTTATCTGTGTTTTGTTTGTAGATACTGTAGTTCAATCCCTGCCTGAATTAGGTAAGACCCGAATTTAGGAGAACACTGTAAAGCTGTTACTGTTAGTAACATTTAGGTTGTTGTGGTGTGTGCTCAGAGCACATCCTAAACGGCAAGACTTTGGACAATGTCCTGAACTCAACCAGTGGACAAAAGATCTTCTCTTTGATGTTAGTGAAAGCTGTGGGAGCTTTGAAGCTTGCAGGGTGTATCTGTGTGATCCCAAAGGCCCCTTTTTTGTAAAGAGCAAGTTACTCAGATTGCTGTTACTAATGTATGAATTGGCATATTCTTCCAGCCAGTGGAACTAGAAGGATGCCACTGTAATTACTTTTGACTTTCTGAATTTTTATTTGTCAGGTACCTGTTTGTATTACAGCTCCGGCAAGACATTCTTTCAGGAAAGTAAGTACCTCTTTATACTTGCAGATGTCATTCAAAGAATTTATAATAGTTAATCTGAGTGCATTTTGTTTTTCTTTAGAATACAGACATACAGGACTTTGTGTGCATCATGACTCTGTTACTGACAAATAGATTGGGTAAAGGTTTTGATGGATTGGCAGGTTAAAGAGAGCGAAAACTGTCCTTGGTTTTATGACTTGAAAATGTAACATGGGCTTGCCACATCTTTTCAGTATGATGGGTGAGATAGAGGATGAGAAAGTTGAAGTGCAACACTTTTTGTTGAGGTCAACTCTGCAAAAATATTTTGTGTTTTTTATAGTCTTACCCTGACCAATATTCATTCACACCTCCACTATTTTTTGTTTTTAATTACAGAAATAAAAATCCTCAAACCCTTATATTCTGAAATGCAGTATTAAAGTAAAAATGGTTCCTTAGTTGATTTAGTGTTTTCTCTGTTAGTTCAAACTTGTTTTATGGTGAAGTTTGTTATGTTTAATGCTAATCAGAATGTACTAGCTTAGGAAATAATCATATACAAGTAAAAGTTAATTGTAGATGTTTCATAGAATTAGTAGTTTGTGGAAGTTAATGTTTCCTGGTTTTGTATCAGGCTTCTTATTAGCTTTATTACAAGAGGAATTCACTGACAACAGACATTATTTCTATAGTTTTGTTTTTTGTTTTGTTTTTAAGACTGAAATGCCCTTACGAAACTGCTGTTGAACTAGCAGCTCTGTGTCTTCAAGGTATGTAATCTTTTGGAAGCAGTTTGTCCTAATTTACTAAAAAAATTACCTACTGGTTTCTTTTCCTTTGTTAAGGCATTCTGCCTGAACATATATAAATGCCATTCTTTTACCTAAAGAGGAGAATTTTAGGGAGATCACTTTCATGATTTGCCTCCATTCACAACTTCTGAACTACATTAGCCAATATCAGCACATTTGATATGGGGAAGGAGACTCTAAAGCATGGCTAGACAAAAGTTTCATGGAAATCCAGGTCAGATCAGGGAAGAAAGACCCAAAATAGCTCCCTACAGAGGGAGAAGCTGTGGTGCATGCACAAGTGTTACCACTTGAGCCTGAAGAGCCAGCTGGCCCTTCACACAGTTTGTGGGAGGTGGGTGCCTGTGAATTTGGACTTCCTGCTGCCTGAACAGTGTCTGGGAGAGGAAGCCTCCACAGTGGGTGACTCAGGAGATGGTTACAGGGCAGGAGGGAGGGAATGGCAGGTACTGGAGGGGAGAGAATTACATGGGACAGTAAGAACTAGGATCGCTTCTGTGGCAGGAGTAAGGATTTCACTATGTAAAAGCAATTCCAGTGCACTGGGTTTCATTACTTTGTTGTAGGACAATGTGGTTTATTTTGTTGCTGCAAGAATGTTAATATAAATATTTGTTCAATTTCAAGCAATTTGTTTTGCAGATGGTGAGGAATTTTTTGTAATGAAGCTCAAATCAAGTTCATTTTTTCTAAAAGAATGTGTAGTGAGTTGGACCCAGTGTAAACATATCAGCAGCAAAATTAATTTAAATACAGAAATTGTTTTCCTGTTTCACTGGTGGTTGGGCCATGGCAGGCAGAGAGCTCAGGCAGAGCCGCTTAGTTAATACAGCAGTGGAAGTAACTGGTTCTAGATGAACTGGACAGGCAAAACTGGGAATTCAGTTCCAAGCAGCAACAATTGTGAATCTCAAGTCAGTGGATTGTTTTACTGTGCCAGTTGTCACAGCTGTGATTGTCAGGTGTGCAGGGAACTGCGGCAGGCACACTCCATTTGTGTTTTTGAGGTGGAGGAAATGCAGAGCCCAAATTTGATTTGTTGCTTACATTTCCACCGATAAAAACTCCAGTAACCTCACATCTGGTCCAAGCAAGGAGGACCAAGCAAAGAATAATAGGTTGATGCCTCAACATTTTGGGTAGTAACTGACACATGTGATTACTGTGTAAATGCAATATGATAGCTGTCCATCATGTTTATGATGTGTCCAGCTAGCTACCTAATACTCTTTGATGCTGTATGTGGGAACACACTGTTACACTTTCTTGCTGTCTTTTTTCCTTTTTCCTTTTTTCCTTTTCAGTTTTCCACTATTTTGACATCATTACAATAAGCTTGTCCAAAGTTTTTTCGTTATTGCAACTAATTCGTTCTCTTTGCTGACACACATAATAATAAGCATTTTTGGTGTAATGTTTGCTACATTTATTGACTTTGGAAACATAATTAGGCAGAAATGTATAAAGTTATGTTGATTATTCCCTCCTCAGTGGGTTACATTTTGTCTGTAAAATGCAGTCTTGCTCCTTAGTGTGCCTTTCCTAAGAGTGAGGAAAAAGCTATGAATTACTATTTAGGCATTAGTAGTGTGAGCCTGCTGAAGGAAAAGTCTTTTCACATATAAGCTTTAAATTTCATACTTGTATTTTTTTTTTATCAAGGGAGTTTTCTGTTACAGTGATTCTTGGTTTCCAATAGCAGTTTCCAAGGTTTTTTTTTTTTGTGAATCATTTTTCAAACATAAAGTGTTGATTCGTTGCCAGTCCCATGAAAGAAATTCTCTAACAAGTAACATTAGTTTGTAGTATAGGTTAACATGAAGCAGATATATAATATTATGCTTCACTTATAGGGATTATCTCTGGAATCCTTTTCATCAAACTTAAGTTCTCACTGTTACAGTTAGTTTTAAACTGCCTCATTAGTGTTGCATGATCTTAGTGTTTAACCAGACATGCTTTTGAAGTTGCTCATTCAATTGAAAAGGAAAATATTTTCTCACAACTCCAGTTTTCAGTTCTAATCATAAGACATCTTCATGGGATACTGCAAACTTTTTTTTTCTTCTGTATGAAAGAATCAGCCATATATTTAAAAATAAATATATTTTTGGAGTTTTCAAAAACTTTGTAGGAAACATCCTTTTGAAAATGTCCCCCTGGTTATTTTTTGAAGAACACAGATAATGTATGTACATATATATGTAATGCCTACCCCATTTTCCACTCCCTAAAAAAGGGCAGGGAAGGGGCATGCCAAAGCATGCAGTGAGGATGCAAATGAAGAGATGGGACCTCTGCTGTGCCCTTGCATTGCAGAATACTAGTGCTGCTGTGCAATTCAGGGAGTACAGTTCCACCCCAGCAGTGACAGTGTTCTCACAGAGAATCTGTGACAGCCCCTTCTTCTTCTGCCCTCCAACCCAGTGCAGGGAGCTGAGAGGTCTCTTACTGATTCTTATGTTGAAGACCTATTTCCAGAGATCAAAAAGATAGCATAGTTTGTTTACCTGAAAGTGAATAAACAGTGAGTGCAGCTGTGGAGAAACAAGGGTGATATTTTTCTCTTGCCTAATAGTACTGCTTTAGCTTCTCTGTGTCTTCTGTCCTGCAAGCTTCTGATTCTTCTTATCCCTACCACATCCTCTTGACAGCACAGTCAGCCTTCATTCCCCACTTTCTCAGTTAACTAGTAGAGAAATCTAACATGTTTTTTCTAGATGGTTGACAACACATCAAACTGCAGATCCTTACCTTTTTCTCTCACCCTTGAAGTCCTTCTTGATAATGTGTTTGCCATGGCTCCCTCTTGTATACCAGAGACTGGACTGCCAGTAATTCTTAATAATATCTGTGTTAAATAGGCTTCCAGCTTTGATGAAACTGCCACAGAGCTGAGATATCTGTATGTCCTTTTCTTTAACAGAGATAAGAATACTGTAACTCACTATGGAAGATTACTGTTAAGAGAAAAAAATGCGTGAGACAGTATTTAAAGATGAGGACCAATGAACCCAATCTGTTCAATATCCTCAGGACTGCTAAATGTTTCAGCAAAGCTCAAGTTCTCAAAACCACCTAGTAGATGTTATTAGCCAACAGATTGGATTTTGGATGTAACTTCCTATCTACTGATGGATCCTGTTAGGTATTTTTGAAGTCTGGCTGTGAATAAAATTTTTGCAGCTGTTAAGTGTAAAAGCGCCCTGAAGGAATAAAACTGTTTTCTTTGAGGGATTTCATTTCCCTCTATGTGTTTTCATTTATGAAAAATTTTATGGTTTTATTTTGAAAGTAGTAGTAATGGTAGTAAACAGTTAAGAAATGCTGACTGACAAAGGCCTGGTTGGGAATCACATCATATGTCAGGTAACACATGGTGTTGCTGAAGAGTGTATTTTCCACTGATGTTTGCCACACAGTCCTGAGGCAGTAATGCTGCAGCCTCTAAGTACAGCTGGGAGGCTCCAGGAGCAAAACTGTCACAGACACCAGGCAGTTAGGGGTGTCAGTCAGTGAAATGCTCAGCGCTTGCATCTCCTGCTGAGCTCAGTGGAGTTGGAAAGTGTTCTGCTCCTAGAAAACACCCAAGCCTAAGTATATGAGTAGAAAGTGACACCTTAATTATGTTAATGTTTCAGCATTTTTTTCCTTTAAAAATTACTTCATCTGAATATTACACCACCACTGTGATTTAAAAAACCACACAGCTTTATCACTGGTTTCATGAGACAATGTGTTCCCCTCATGTTTTGACATGAACAGAAACATAACTCCTAAATTTGTCCTAAACCGGGACAAATAACAAAGCATGCAATAGAATGGGAAGTGTTAGGGAATGAAAAGTATGCAATGAGAGGAAGTTTCACAGTTAACTCTTCTAAAACAGAAGATTGTTTTAGATAGAAACTTTTGCATTGATGATTGTTTTAAATAGAAACATTTTTTCCTATAAGTGCTTTAAAATCCAGAGACGCAGCTTCAGTTGAGCTGGTTCAGTCATAACACTCCTGAATGTCAGAATTCTGTACCACAACCATGCACTGCTCCTGCAAATGCATTTA
>VWYI01039997.1:82065-131858 GCA_013399455.1 Anthoscopus minutus | reverse complement strand
CAAATTAGCAATTTTAAAACCACTACAGAAGGAAGGAAGGAAGATTTTATAGCTTAGAAGAGATATTGAGAACTCAGTAAACAAGATCTCTGAACTGAAATGTAGAGTTATTGAGACTCCTGTTTCATCAAGTTACTGAATGTTGTTCTCAATGGAAACCATTCCCAATCAAAGAGGCTGTAGTCAGTGGCTTTCCCACTGTCAAAAGTGTCTAATCACATCAGCTTAGAGTGCATGCTCCAGATCTCCAGACTGGTTACTTTTCACAAGAAAAACTGTCAAAGAATGGGAAATAAACAAGATGAAAGCAAAGACCCAGCCTTTACATCACTGGTGGTAACAAGCAGCAGCCGCCAAAATTTTTTATTCTTATAGTCATGTGTAAAAATAGAGGTAATGTTTTCAGTCACGTTTGGGTTCCTGATCCTAGGCTGATTTTGAATCCAACAAATGCTTCCAATTATAACAGATTTCATGACATGAAGTTTTAGGTTGGTTGCACAAAATAAACAAAAGCCAGAAGTCTGAGACTGGAGGAGTGTGATTTTTCAAGGCTTTTGAGCAAAAAAAATGTTGCTATAATTTTGACAACATAATTTAACAGCTTTTATATAGAGCAATCTACACCTCCGCCCCTCTCCACCTTGCCTCCCCCTCTGGTATTGTCTTGCCTGTCAATTATTGGAAGAAGAGCCTGTTCTTTAAAAGGCTTTTGAATTACTGGAAATTATTTGGAATATATTCTAAAAGCTCTCAAAAGAAAGAACACTACCCCCACATACACACAGAGCAGAAAGTATTTATTTGTGTTGTGAAATTAAATGTGCAGGATTAACATGAGAGCTTATCTGGCTAACAACATCAAAGATCATCAGCTGTGCTGACCTCATGCTTGAGCTGTGGGGACATTAAAAGGTAAACCTAGTGCTCCAAATGCCTAACGTGACATCACTGTGCCCATTCCATTTGGAACCCATGATAATGATAGGACTGTACAGGAAGAGTGAGGGAGTTTGGGACCCTGACACTCCAGGGAGCAGCGCTGCTGTTAATATATGCACCCTAGCAAGCAAAGCAAGGCAGCTGCACCATTCTGCCAAGTAAGCAACTTTGTTGTTAATGTGGGGTTTGTTTGCTCTGATACATAACAGACACATTCGAGTTCCTTCAAACTATCATGCTGACTGGCATTGAAAGATATTGTATTATAAATTTTACATTATAATAGTGTTTACTGGCAGAATAAATTGCATACCTGTATTGAAGTGATGGAAAAAAGACATCACTCATTATCACATTGAGAAGCATGCTGAATGCAGCAGTGAACAGTGATAATCGTGCCAGCTAAAGCAATTTTACCTATGAAAAGTTGTTCAGACGTAAGAGAGACTGCTAATGTCTTACACAAGGCACAGCTATTTCCTATTTGTTTCTGAGAAGAACCTTACTATTCATTGATAACTCACAAATTTCCTAAATGCAATGTACATTAAAGCCATAAAAATTATTTCTCAATTTTCTTCACATTCTTCTTTTATCTCCCTCATATCTATCTTTCACATCACCAGCTGTTGGGTTTCCATCTTTTAAGTCACATTGCACAAATTAGAAATAAGCATTTGTTCAAATGTTGCTTTACAATTCACCCCCAGCCCCTCTGATCTCTCCTAAAGTGGTTTTTAAGACATTTCTCCAGAGAGACCCATGTATCACCTAAACAATTTTCATTTCCAAATATAGCCTTCATCTGAGCCAGGGGTATGAGAAGCTGATTCACTTGTCTTCCCTTAAATCTTGCTTTCTCATTGTAAATATCCTTAGATGAGTTTCATCTTCCTACCTCTGTCTACCAGTAGATATTCAGGGTGGTCTTTGCTGCCAGATAGGATACCTAATTTTAGGCACTAACATGTAGGACTCTGTAGGTTGGTGAGGTGTCTGAGCTCTCAATACAGTTCATACAGATCTGGTGAGTGAAACCTAGGTGCAATTTTTTCAAAGCAGGTAGCAGGATAGGGATGCCTTAGCATATGCTGCCAGTCTCCAGCTGCTGAAGAAAATAGGTTTCTCTAGGGCCTCTCTCACACGCATCAGCTGTATGCAGAGGTCTTCAACAACATAAGATGCATGGAAGACTCTTAAAGCATATGTTTATGCAACTGAATTAGGCCCTAGACCCCTGGTATCCATTGCAGAAGCCAAGGCAGCTCCCTTACTGCCAGACACCCAAGTGCATATGATCCCTCCCCAGAGGCCGGGTGAGATGATCCTCACTGATTGCTCTCAGTTTCACTGTCTGGCTACGTCTTGGCAGTTCAGTACAATTACACAGCACAGCTCCTCCAAAAGATTTTCAGACCAAGTTCCCATTGCTAGTTGGACTTCATGTTTTTGAGGATCCTGGTCCCTAAAACTCTGCCATTGTTGCAAACAGATTTACTTAGAAAAGAGTAGGAGAGCAAACACAGCTGCACAAATTATCTGTGCTTAGCCAACTACCAAGTGTCTGTGGACCCATGGGACTCTTTCATAGTGATCTTTCAACTCAATCAGGTGAAGCAGGGGCTCAGCCCAGAAAGGAATACCTGGGTACCAAACCAGGTGCAGTATTTCTGAGGAAGCACTGCTGCCACAGGGAGCCGAGACCCAGAACAATGCAGGGAGAGGACGTGGCAGCTCAGGCTCCACTGTGTCACTGAGGCGCTGAGTTTAGCGGCTCCTTGGCAATTTCCTGTGCCAAGGTAAGGATTCTTTGGGTAGAAATCAGGTGATATCAGAAAGGGATGAAAGGGGCTTTCAAGGGTCTTGTTCTACAACTGAACATGCATCTGTAAGTGCCAGCATCTGAGGGGGGTGTTGTCATAATTAAATACATGAAAACACAGATCATATTAGTTATAAAAAGTGCAATAAGGGGATAATACTAATCTCCCCAATCTTGTATTTCTTCTTAAAATATGGAGAAAATATTAAATATGTCTCAGATTCTCTATGTTCCAGCAGAAAACCCTGCTATGTATTGGCCAAGATAGCAATGTGCCAGCTTTTGAGAGTAAAAGTCTTTTGCACATACCAGTTGTCCTGTTTCTTCCAAAAGAATAATAAAACGGGAAACAAAAAGAGAATGCTGTTAAAGAAAAGCAGCACTGTTCTGTGAATTCTGTGAATTTTACATGGCCATATTGGAGAAAGGGGGGGAGTATTTTTATAGATTGATGATCATCTCCTTCCCCCTGCTCAAAGGACACAGCCTTCACTTAAAAGTTTGACTTGCCTGCCATGGGACATGTATTTCTCATTTCAAATACTGCAGTTCAAGCCAGTTGCTGGTTCTAATATCAAGTTTCTGCTTATAAAGAATATAAAGCACTGCACCTCTGTGTAACTGAGTCTATGTTCAACACAGAAACAGTCCTCCACAGGATCCTCTACAAGAAAGAATTAAACAGAAACAGTCCTCCATAAGATAGACTTAAAATTAAAATAGTACTCAAAGGAAATTGTAGGTGAAAAACAAAAGGAGATAGATTGAAAATTGGAAAAATAAGATGATTTGTTACAGCTGTTTTTCCCCTAATAAAAATTATTATCTCTCTAAAATGTATGTCACCCATGCATTTATCTACATTTCTGTTTGTCTACCATTTACCTGTTTTCCAGGTAAATGCCTGAAAGTAACCATCTATTGCAAAAGCATGTTAAATTGTCTTCCTCAGTGAAAGGAGTGGAGAGAGATAAAAAGGAGAGTGGAAAATTATGAAAAATCTTGGTGTAATCTGAATAGCAATGAAGTAAAAGCTACTCCTTGATGTGCCTATGAATCCTGTAAATGAAGTGGCCCTTGAATTAAATTAATTTAAAATCTGGCAAATATTACTCGGCATGTTTGTCAATGTGCTGTATAATTATTAATTTGTTCATTGAGGCAACTATATAAATAAATAGAAAGCAGAATGCCATGATTAAACTAACATTAGAAATCCAGGGTCAAGGAGCCCTGTTATACAGGGATCTAAATAGCTTTCCCAGGTCCTATTTTTACATCTCCATACGGATCTGCAGGTCTGTAACTGCGAATTAATTGGCACACATTTAGATGCCAACAGAGCTTTTGTATTCTCAGTGCACATTTTGTCTTCTCAGAGTGAGATGTTAGTAATGGAGGTTTTAATATTACCCCTAGGGGAGCACCAGAAAATCTTAACAATTTCCTTCACTAGAGTATTTTCATTAGAGCTAAATGCTGTGCAATTTACATTTGAAATCAGGTGTAGAATAAGTATAATGTGACAAGACATGTTGCAATGTTAGGGGTTTTTTGTTCAAATGTTCCTTATTTACTGCAATATACCCTCAAAAGATAAGCATGCAATTAAAATAAATATCTTGATTTTTAACCACTCTTAATTGAACTGTTATTGGGATAATAGGAGCACAAAACAGAATCAGGTTTAAAAGGACCCAAAGCACAAGATTAAAATATTACTCTATTTAACCAAGAATGTTTCAGGCAAAATAGGTTCTGTGGAGCAGAAATGAGTTCATCGTAAGTAAATGAGACCAAACCCATCCTTTCTAGAATTAATTCAACCTCGTGGTGTTTAAAATGCCAAGAACTCTGCATAACTCAAGGGAAAAAAATAAATCCTACCTTTTTCAACATCAAAAAAAACCCCAAACTGAATTGGTATTTTAGAAAAATAAAATGTATTCATTAATAAGGGCATAGCTAGAGAACCAGTGACAAAAGAGGACTGACAAGTAGCTGAGGCTGATAGTTGGTCTACTATGAAATTCTACTCTGCCAATGCCTGCATCTCAGAGCACCTATATTCCATCACTGACTTGCTTTTTCATAGAAACAAAAGAAGAAACTGCACACCTACAACAGCCTCAATCCAATCAGTGACTCCCTCATGCCTACCCCTGATCACAGGACCTACTGTTTAAACATTTCTCCATGAAAAATCCCTAATAGGCTCAGTCAGACCGGGATTATTATTGAAGGAGGTCCCTAGAGAAGGAAGAGGATTGCAGCACTTGCCTGGAGCCTTCTAAAACTGAGAAAATCAAGCCTCTGCCAGCAGCAGAGAGGAGGAAACAAGAATCCTTGCAATCTGCTGTTCTGGAAAATGACAGCCAAGTGCAGGAGAAAGCCACATTATGATGAAAGAGGTCTAAGCACGAAGATCCAGAGGGCTGAGATGGTTACAGGACTGTCATGACATATCCCACATGCAACACAGCCCCTTTGGGCTGCAAAATGCACAGGGAGGAAATTGTCTGATTGCCTTCCTCCTTGCATAGCCAGGCAAAAAAAATACCAAATTATTTATCCCACCTTATCAGGCTGTACAAGCTAGGCAATGTTACTGTTGTCTGCATAGCATCAATGAAGAAAGGGGTTTAGATGCTAATGAGATTTGTCACCCTTCATGTTGCCTCCCTCCTGCCTCTGGATACACAGGGAGTCTAAAGCCAATTGTCACCTGAAGGGAGAGGAATCAAGCACAGAGGCTCACATCCCCTCTGGAGAGGACCAGGCTTTCAAAGCTGGATCTAGCAGGACCTAGATCTTCTGGTATGACTGCAACTTTGCAGTGTTCTGCTATTAGGGCTCTGGGAGTTTTCACAAGAAAAAAGTTTTTGCAAGACAAACTGAAATATTATAAACATTCAAGGTTCTTCCATCCTCGAAGATAAGTGACGCTTAAAAGTCTTTGAAAGAATTTGCCAAATATTATTATTTCTGAGAGCAGCAGTGGATGGTTATGATGTCTTTGTAACCCAATAAATTTCTATGAACTTTTCACTGCCTTCTGAATGGCCATGAAACCTTTGCAAAGCAAGAACTTTGCAAACATTTCATATGATCTTGTCCTTTCACAGCAAATGGTGGGCAAGGACCAAAGAGCCTGGTGAGGTGCCAGGTCAGTAATTGACACCATACAGTGGTGAACAGGACAAGGTGAGCAGAGAGAGGAAAACCTGACCTTGAAAAGCTTGCACGTATTAAACAGCAAGAAGAAGAGGATGGAATAAAGAGGAGACCAAGAACAAAAATGTCCCATTTCAAAGAGAAAAGATGAGAAAAGAAGAACTCAAGGAGTCCTAGGCTTTGTAGAGGCCTCAAGCTGTAAGGCATCTTGCCTCTGTTATATAAATAAAATAAAACAAAACAAAACAAACCCCAAAGAAATTATAAGAAGACTTTTTGGATGAGGAACACAATTAAATTGTATTAAAAATAATTTTAAATGGTAGAGTTGAGGTAAAAAATAGCCAATATAATCCAAATTCTTTTATAATAAATAATAGATATGTAGATAATAATATATTATACATTGTTATAAATATAATAATATTTATAACATCTTTTGAGATTTGTTAGAGAAGCAGTTGCATGGGAAATTGCATCAATATTTTGGAAAAATAATTCTAACTCTGCTTTCCATATAGCTCTGCCCACACCTTAGCCACATGTCCATCATAATCCCACATGTTTTTCAGAAGGTTGTTGAAAATGTTGACTATGAAATGCAAGAGAAAGTACAGTCAAGTTTTCAAATTGGAAGAACAGAAAGCATGGAAAGAAGTTTCTTCCTCAGGGATGAAAATAAGGTAGGAGGTAGAGGAAATAACCTCTAAGAATTTTAGAAGCCTACAATGTAAATTTCCCTTCTTAGCTACTTTATGGTCAAAGGCAAGAATACACATTTCTCTGAAAAGCTTATTCTGGCCTATTCTAGACCTTTGTTTCTAGGCTGTGTACACAGAAAAATATGTGCTAGGTCACAAAGTCACAGACAGACCACATTAGATGTGTTTGACAGGAACAGAGCACAGGAGAAGCACCCACACAGCTGCACCCATTTCAATGTGCACACAATTGCTAAGGATAGTGCTTGCTACTGCCAAGTTGCTGGGTCCTGATCTTGTGACAATAATGATGCTTCTCCCCTGTTTTGCTCCAGACATGGAAAAGAAGAAGTCTGTATTCATTGCATCACTATTAGTCAGTCACACAGTCTAGCTTAAACCACCAGACCTCTGTGCAGAGAGAAATGCTGGGTCAAGGAAGAACAAGCACCAGATGCAAGTCTTGCAGGCTGTTGCATCAACTTCTGTTTCTCAGGTCCTTCTCCTTCTGCCTAAGTTCAAAGACATACCAGTTAGTCTAGCTAAGAAATTAGGCTTAATTCCAGAGAGGTATTGTTTTTTGAAACTGCACCAAAAAGTTTCTGTGCCGTTTTTCTTTCTTTCTGTGAGCTAATTTTGTTTAATTTCATAAATCTGACACATATGCACTGAATTTGTTTCTTCTTCCTTTAAAATTACTTGGAGTTTTCTCATTGCCTTCAGTGAGAAGATAGGATCATGGGTGCCTAACCAAACAGGATTTCTGATTGAGAGCTGATTAATTATTTAAGCAATTCCAGATTCCCTCTTATTCTGAGGGACTTAATATGGCTCGTTTAATAAAACTTCAGTGATTCCTCCATTCATAAGTTCTCTTATGTGAGTAACAAGGAGCACACAGTTAAGGATAAACAATTCTTCACAGTTATCTGAAATGTGGACCCATTAGTAAATAACACAAGATTTAAGAGAAATATTCTTGATATAATATCACTTGTGGAAAGAAATTTCTTGTACTATAGGCAGGCTGGATGAGATTTGAAAATTATTTTATGCTGGAAATGAACTTACTTTTGCTTTGTCCATATTACGGTTTGGCAATAACATCTAACCAATCTCAGTCCCATAAGATGACCAAAATCCATTCATTGGGAATGCTGATTCACAGAGCAAAGGAGGCACAGGATGGAAGTGGAGCAAACACAGGGATGAAACACATAAGAAATTAAAAGAGAATTTGAGAAGACAGGAGGAAAAAGTTGACTTAAATTGTGCGGGCACTATTATAAGTTGACCCCGACAATTTTTCTTTCCTCTTCCAGTGCTGACAGTCCACAGAAAAAAATAGCATTATAGGTCCAGAATATTTTGAAATTTTTCTATATTTATGGATTAAAATTGAAGCTTACCACTATGTCTAATTCTAGAACATAGCCAGTCCCTACTTTAAGTATTTATGTACTGCTATTTCTTATCTTTTACTTTCTTGTTCAGAATGCTTAATGAAAATGAATGAAACAGAACATTTTCCAAAACAGAGTATTCCATTATTTGGAATAACCCAAATCTTTTGGTTTTGAAGACAAAAAGATTTTTTTCATTTCAGAATAAATAGCAGAAAAATGTAGATACTTCATATGTTTGAAAGAGGAGCTATATTTTTCAGCTGAAAATGAAACTTTGTTCCAGTCAACATGGAAAATCTAAGAAATAAAGATCAAATTCAAATAATTTTTTCTTTTAAAAAAGTGCAGCTCTCATTCCAACTTTTCCACCAGCACCACCATTAAACAATGTCCTCAACTTTGCAGTCTGCTGAAACCTCATCCTAGAAAGGCATTTCATCTGTAAAGAGAAGGAATTATAAACGTTGTTCAAAATATTTTTCAATGATATTTTATGAGTTTCATTCTGAATTAATATTCTAAATTTTCTAGAATATTGAGTCATGGACACGGGCAAAGTGTCTTAGACCTTCTTCCTGTAGATTAATAATAGAAATATTTCAATGCCGCAAACTAAACCAACTCAAGTCTTATTTTTAAAGGCAGAAACATGCAAATGACAAACACTGGTTATCATGGAAGCTCAGTGCATACTATGCTCTTCTCTCCCAATAAAGTTCTCAGATATTCCTTTTATTATTTATTTTTTTATTATTATTATTATTATGCTGTTCCACATTGTTCTGATCTATTATTCTATTCATTATTACAGTTATCTTATAGCTCTATAAAGTTTAAACAATTGACTTTTTCTTTACCTTGTTCAAATGGAGGGGGTCTTTTCTCCTTTAAAGAGTGAGGGGGATATTTTGCTTGTGATTAAGGCTCTGATCTTTAGGTTGGCTTTAGCCATTTCTCACGGGCACAAAACTTGCAGGCACATTTTGCAATGTAATTATTTGCGTCTGCAATCTAGTTACTTAGGTGTCTGAGTCCCTGATTGCATCCATAAGTCAGGGACTTGGACATTTAAGTGATCTAAATTGCACCTACAACAATTTGCACCTAAAATGTCAAAAAAGGATATAGCACAGAGGAAAAGAGTTCAAAGATGGGTGATGAAAATAATTAGGGACGTGAAAAACCTCAGAAATGAAACAAAATGGAACAGAATTGGACTGTTTACCTAAGAGATGAGATGAAAAGAATAAAAGAGGAAACGATCAAATGCAAAGGAAATAAAGAGTATGATAGAAAAGATAGATGAGGCACTTTTAACCCCGTCCCTCTTTTATCATAATGCAAGTACAAAGAAATCTTTCAAAAGATTTAAGTATGGAAGACTGAAAATTCATACAGAGGGACGCACTTTCACATAATTAACATGTGAAAACCCAACCACATGACATAGTGAATCCAACAGGACTCAGAAGAGGATAAGGCAGCTCTTTAAATTTAAAAATGCTCAAAACATTTAAAAGGCAGAAATTTCAGAGAAAAGCTACTTACCTACCTTCCTCAAAGCTTCAATTTTTGTTTGTTCGGCCTTTATGGTTTTCTGTGTTTTGTTTTCTTTCCTTTTTTAATAATGGCAGGGTGGAAGGAGTCTTTCTTCAGGAGCCAGTTAATTTAGACATGTCTGACACAGGTTTCCTTGTACCTTGCCTCTGAGGTATTTAGAGCTGCCTCTGGTTTGTCACAGGTCACTGGGAGACAAGAGATTAGATCCTTGTCAGTTCAGCCACTCCTCCTAGGAGGACACACAAAACCAGAAGCCTTTTCAAAAACTGCCATAGTAGGACTCAAGAAAGCTGTAGACTGCAACCTTGCATCTTTTCTTCCTGGGTATTAGGAAATGTGACTGAGAAGTTCATATATTTCATAACAGACTAGGGAGTGTCATTATATATTTAAAGAAGTAGAATGTGAATTACTGCAGGGACTCATTTTTACAAGAAAATCTGCACATGAGACAGATTATTGGAAGAGACATTAAATAGGGTTGGCTAAAAACATGGCAAATATTCCACAACAAAAAGGAAAGTTATTATACTGTTCTTCAGTAATAAAGAAATATATTTTCTTTTTTTCAAAAAAGCAAAATATGTGAGACATACACACATCGCCTCTCAGTATTAGCTAATAATTTTGTAATCAAAAGAAAAATACAAGGAAGAATTCAAGAAAACTTGTAGAGAAAGAGAGCTGGCTAGGACACTGAGAGGTGGCTAGGATACTGAGCAGTACTCAGAGTAACACATTAGGTACAATATAATACATTAGGTTTACCAGTATCTGAACCAGTAACCACATTCAGGTAGATTCGATTTTTACAAGAAAACAAGGTAAATAAATCAGTGTGTTTCCATGCCAAAAACTGTTTTGCTAAAAAATTGCTCATCTGTTCTAAGAGTTCCTCTTCTTCAAAGCTGATCTCATGTAAGCTGGTCTGTCCTTCTGTACAGTTGAATTTGATGGTACATCTGTTGTAGGTCTTCAGCAGGGCAGAAAGAGGAACACACATCAAAAACAGATATAATTTGGGAGTTTAGACATTTCCTGAGCTGTAGGAGATGTGGGTTGAAATCTCATCTGGAAATCAGGCAGAATGTAGATTTAGAAAATGGTGTTTCACAATCTTAAAGGAGTGTGAAGACCCAAGGGTCTGCCACCAGGGTGGTCATACCTCAGCCCTGAAGGGGCAGAGGCAAAAGGGGAGAGATGTCCCTCTAGAATAGAGTAAGAAAAGGCCCTCCCTCCCATGGGCCTTTTGCAGCCACAGTTGGTGCCTTTTGGGTTCTGGTGTTCTGATAGTGTGTGGGGATTGATGTCACCCTCGTTCAGCCCCCATTTACCATTCAGGTACGCTTCCTAGAATGTTCTTCCTTCCCTTAACCCCCACTGGCTGTGTTTTGCTGTATCATTCCACCCCTGTTATCCCCTCCGTTCTCCCAACCCTTATCCACTCCTCTGCACAATTTTCCCTTGTCCCTATTGGATCTCAACCCTCAGATCTGCCCCTTTGGCCCCTCATCAACCCTGTGCCCTTAGCCCAGTCCTGGGTTCTCATCCCTGCACCTATTTGAAGCTGTGTTCAATAAACCAGGTGTTGGATTGCCAAAGGGAACCCATTCCTTTGTCTGAAATCATCAGCGTTTCCCACGCTGCGCTCGGGGTTCAGAGAACGCTGGGCGCTCTCTGGGATCTCGCTGTGGCACGTGCAGTAACAGAGGAGGTCCCTAGAGAGCTGTAAAGAGAAATGATTTATCGAGTGTCTTTTCAGCCACCATCTCTGGAGGTGCTTTAAAGGACATGTAGATGTGGCACTAAGGGATATGTCAGAGAGGTGGTGCTTAGGGGCTTGGTTAAGTGGTGGACCTGTCGGTGTTAGCTTTAGAGTTGGGCTTAATGATACTAAAAGGTTTTTCCCAGTCTAAATGGTTCTATGATCCTGTGAGATGGTTCCAGGCTTAACCATCATAAAACACAGGACCTAAAGCCAGGCTGCTTTCTTGACCACCTTGGCCTACCTGGTTTTCCAGTTAGTCTGGCAGTTTTCAGCAATGCTTCTTATTCATTCCTAGTATCATCCCTTGTATCACAGACAGGCTCTGGAGGTTTGAATCAGTTGTATAAAATGTAGGGAACACCAATGCAGTAAAAATGCCATGCCTGAATAAAATTTATATTCCATGTGTTGGTGCAAGTGTAGGAAAAAACTCAAATATGGATATTTAGAAAACATAATGCAGGTGGGTAGAGAACTAATTCCAGTTCCCAGCCAAATACAGAGTCCTTCTATAGCCATACATGACCCTGGAACAGGATTCAACAAAGCAATATGAGGTTTAAGAGGTTACAATAAGAGAAGACCAAGATTTTCCTTTGGCTGAAGAAGTAAGGGAAATAACTACAGAATAGGAAATAAATAAACCAAGCGGAATTAGAGGAGAGATTCAGAGAGCTGATCTACACAATCAGAGTAGTAAAGTAAGTGATTTTGACAGGTCCAGGGTCAAGGAACAAGAGAGGGAAGAAAGAAAGCAGATTAAAAGCCATTGCAGTATTCAATTGCAGCTGAGACAATGGTGGCATGAATACACACTTTAGATCCTGGAATGAAGAGTTTAGATAGTATCAGAGATTTTGGCAACTCTTTGGATTTCATAGACAAGGAAACTTAATATGCAATATTTACTTCTTCTGATTTCTTCCCCTTTGTGTGAGCAAGTAAGTGTCAGATTGTTTGGTCAGCTTAAACTCCTTTGAAACTGAAGGGGCTAATTGAAAACTTTCATTTAAAGGCAAGTATAAGAATCCAGAATGGTCCTTTTGTCCACTGAGTTGTTGAATCAATAGCCACACACTGACAATATGTGCGACAGTCCAAACAAAGGGGTGCTTCCAAGGCTGAGGAATTTGTTCTGGTTCTGGGGAGATTTGAAAGTCTGTCAGACAAAAAAGAAAGCACAGTTGTTACAGCAACCTTCAAGGAGACACTAGACACAGCCTAGATATGCAAATCTCAGAAAAACTTGGAGAGAAAGTATTCTCAGCTGATTGATGGTTAAAGGGCACTTGGATCTGAAAACAATGAATGTGTCTAAAACTGTTTAAGAGAATGTTAGCCATCCCAGGTCAGAACTGTGCCAGGGACCACTTTCTGAATTTAACAGCACAATCAAGCTGCAGTGTCAAGAATGCTCCCAGTGCTATCCCAAGTCACAAGAGCAGATGTACCCACCCTGACTCTGACTCTGGGGCTGCTGAGTAGAGACAGGCCAGGCTGCAGCTTCAGGCTGAATTTGAGGGTGGCCAAAGGAGAGAGGTAGTTTCCCTCCTGATATTTTGCTGTGTTGGAATAGTACCCATCCCTTCTCATACTCTCCCACCAGCTGTACACAAACACAGGCTGCTTCCCAGAGAAAGGCAGGGCAAAGTGAAGAGGACTACGTAATGTGCTAGATGCTACTGGTGCTTGTTACATTACAGGATGCTTGAGCAGAGTTAGAGAAGGCACTCAGCTGAGCAAAGATGTATTAAGAATATTTCAACATTCATCAGTTTTCCAACCCTACCCCTGGACTATATTCTGTTGAAAACCAGTGGTCACCTTCCTCATTTGGCCAAACTTCAACTACTGCAGCTACGAGAAAATCTGTGTTTTCCCATCGGGCCCCCAACAAAGGGAAAGAGATCATTTTTTTTTCTTCTTGGCCTTCTGTATGTTCCTTGTGCTTCCTCTTTACTATTTTCCCTTTTCTATGAATCCACAGACCATTTTTGCTTTTCAAACATTTGGTTTTTTTCTTATTAAGTATTTTTGGAAAATATTACCTCCTGTTCTCTCCTCCTCTATTCTTTCATGCTTATTCCTAGTTAATGTTCAATGGCCAACACCAGGTAAATACAATGCATGCAGACATTTAAAGATAATCTCATAGTCTATAGCCCTTGTAGAGAAATTTCTTCAAATTACAAATTACCTCATCCTAATGTAGCAGCTGATAATGGCCAGATTAATCACATATAGGAAATATCTAATTATTTTCTGTCTTTCTTCCTGTAGAAAAGTTTTGGAAAATAGGGCTGTCTTTTTCCTTGTTAAGGAGTGAGCAGCCCAGACAGCTTCTTGCTGAAAATGTCTCAGAGAGGAAGGAACCTGGGCCAAGTCTCTGTTATGCTAAGGAGGAAAGTATTGAAAATCTTAAATAGTCAAAACCAGAATTTATTGTTTCACCACATTCAAAACAGAAGCAGGCAACTCAAAAATGTCCACCTTTCAAAATAAAGCAAAACTGCACAACATGATTCAGCTACAGGCAGATCAAGTCCTTCCTCAAGAATTATCTTTGAGAAAGGACAAGAAAAATATTAGTGTTATGGGGCCTTTGCACCTTCTTTTTATTTAAAAAAAAATAGACTTCTCCAACTGATTTGACTTTTTACTTTTATTTTTAGTCCTCTCTTTGAATACTTTCAGGAAAAAAATTAAGCAAAAATGTAGTTCATAGAATGAATTATGTTTTTACTCACTTCACTGGATGTGTGCCTACATGGAGTTGGCAGTTCAGGTAGTCACACAGGAATTGTGTTCTCCACCTCCCACTCACTTGCTGAGATCTCTGAACATGCCTAATAAATGTAAGGTCCCAGTAGCTAACTGTGTTTCTGTTGAAGTCAGGGGGTTGTTCTCAGGATCATTGGGATATTTCAGTGGTTGAAACCCTACTCCGAGCTCTTAAGGGACCATTATCTGAAAGGGTTAAATATAAACATCATTCATTTATCAAGAAAGATAGATTACTTATTCAATTACCTATTAGCTAAGGACAATTATCTGTTCAATTATACTATATCTTAAATAGGGGAATTTCTGAAAATCTAGTCAGACAAGTACAAGCAATGGTTGCAGGAAGTTGATCCTCCAAAAGGAAACTGAGTAGCAAATTAGCAGGTCAGACAGACCTTTCACTGGGGGTCAGTTTCCCTTCTGTTGAACTACATTAATTTTTCCTTATTTAAGTTTCTCAACTGTTGTTTTTAATGCGAGCATGCAGCTATAAATCTGTGCTGCTTTCAGTGAGGGTGTGAAATAATGCAAGAGAAGTTAAAGAAGAGTTTATGTTGCAAAAATATTTCTGTTATGGAGTTAATTTCATATCATTTTATTCTTCTCAAACTTATAATTTTCTATTGCTCATACATTTTTATGGCCAGAAGTGATTGTTAGCATCATCTAGCCTGACATGCAGCATAGCAAGGGCCAGAGAAGTTCATCCAGTAATTCTTGCACTGATCCCAACAATTTACATTTTCATTCGAGCATATCTTCTACAAAGACAACCAGTCTTCATTTAAAAACTTAAAAGCAATAAAAAAAATTTCTGCTACACCTCCTGGAAATCTGTCTGAATAGTTAATTAAATGTTAAAAATCCTCAATTTATTTTCAATGTGAATTCCATTTTGTGTTAACCTTAGCCACTGGGTATCTTGGCCACAGTGGAGAAGTCTCCAGTCATCTTCACATTTCCCAGTGCCAAGGAGTTAAGAGCCTTGCAGTTGGGAATTTCTTATTAAATATTTTTTTCACTCAAAGGTGTTGATTCACTAAAGAATTACACATGATTCACGGCCATATACCATCCCTGCAATACCCCATCCTGACAGCTGACCCCTGCCACTCTCTAAAGTGGAAAGTACATGCAGTGGGAGCACTCAGCAGAAAGGATGGCAGCTAAGGTCTATAAACCAGGCTCATCTCTTGGAATCACACCTCCAAGCTGAGCAGAGGCCCCATTGCACAGAAAAGCCCTGCCTGGCTGCCCTCGAGAGGCAGCTTATGGTTATTAGCTCCTGACAACATAGATGCAACCACAGCATTAACAGATGCTAAACCCCAAGGGGTGTGGAAAATGTGATCGGAGCAGACCAGATAATTAATCTGTGCATTAAAAGGCCATGGCACAGACCCAGTGTCCTGCTTAAAGAAAAGTCTCAGAGGTAAGCAGAGACTTGCAGCCACATTTATTATTTACGCCTGAAAGTAATCGGGTACTTACAAGCCAAACACTCAGAAAACCAAGTTTCCCCATTCCATCTTCATAACCTTGCTTAATATATGGGTATTTCATCTGCAAAATTATTTTTGATGCTTGCAAAGTGACCCTAATGTAGTCAGCACTGCTCATTCTCCCTCTCCACCAGTCTGCTGCGGAGCCTGCTGTGCTACTGTCATGCTATTAACATTCCTCCAAAGTCACAGAAATGTTAGGATGCACCTGATGCATTCAGAAACCCAGCAGGCGCCTTCTGCAGGTACTGTGTGTCCAGGCAATGCCAGGAAGCAGTCATAAACTTAACACAGTAGTAAGCTATGTAATTTTAGGTAACAGCTACTTACATAAGTACAGAAATTGCTACATTTTATATGTACACATTGCTCACAGTCCAATTACGGACCAAGACCTAGTGCATGCAATTAGTATTTAGGAGCAATACATTAATTTTTTTTCCCAGCATGCCACTCTGTGATCTGAAAATGCTGGTCGGTTCCTAAGTTACTTTGTATGTGTCAGGGCAATTTCTTCTCAGTCCCAGAAGTTTCTGGAGCACCTAAATAATGCCATGAGGGCCTAATAATTGTGTCCAAGGAGATTAAAATTTTTAGCTTTTATTATATGTTTAGCTTATTTAGACGTCAGTATCATTTGGCAAATTGCATCTAGAATACATGGGGAGGCTGAATCGTACAAACACGCTCTTGTATCTCACGGCAGCCCCAGGTGCAAGGTATTATCCTTTAACGCCATGGAAAGGCTCTAGCTACCTGACACGAGGACAGGGCGCAGCTACGCTGACTGAGTAATTTCCCTCTTAAGCTTTATTTGCAGCACCGAGGCGTTTGCGTTGCAAACGGCGACATTTTAATACTTAAAATGGGTATCGACGGCCGGCGCGGGGAAGGCGAGGCCGTGCGGTTTTTACTCGCTCGGCTCCACTGGGGTCGAGCTGAGGCTCCGGGAGAGGCACCGCCGGCTCCCAGCGTCGCTCGCCCTGCAAGGCACGGCTTCCTCTGTCCGAGGGCGGGCCGACCGACCCGGGGGGTGCACAACGCCCGGAGACAGCGGGGCGGCTGCGAGAGGGACGGGGCGGGGGACGCAACCCTGCCCTTGCCAAAGCGCCGGGGAGCGGGGGCAGCCCCGGAGGCCGGAGCAGCGGCAGCACGGCCGGGAACGGCCGCCGGGGGGCAGCGCGAGATCGCCCAAGCGCTGCCGCCATCCCCGACACCGCCTCGGCTGGGCCCGCACGGCCCGGCTCCTGCCCGCACTGCCCGGCTCCGCACTGCAGGGCCCAGCTCCGCACTGCAGGGCCCGGCTCCTGCCCGCACTGCCCGGCTCCGCACTGCAGGGCCCGGCTCCTGCCCGCACTGCCCGGCTCCGCACTGCAGGGCCCGGCTCCTGCCCGCACTGCAGGGCCCAGCTCCGCACTGCAGAGCCCGGCTCCTGCCCGCACTGCCCGGCTCCGCACTGCAGGGCCCGGCTCCTGCCCGCGCCAGTCTTTGTGGGTGCCCGCCCCGGGCAGGCGGCTGCCTCTCCTGCCGAGCAGCCTGTGACAGGATGAGAGGAACAGCCTTAAACTGCGCCTGAGGAAGGTTAGGTTAGACATTAGGAAGAATTTCTTCACAGAAAAGGTTGAGTAGATATTGGATCAGGCTGCCCAGGGATGTGGTGGAGTCACCATCCCTGGAGGTGTTTAAGGAAATACTGGACGTGGCACTCAGTGCCGTGGTCCAGTTGACAGGGTGGTGTTCAATCACAGGTGGGATTCGATGACCTTGGAGGCCTTTCCCAACCTAAGTCATTCCGAGATTCTGCTCCCGCGGGGCAAGGCCCAGCAGAAAGCGGCCCCGGTGCCCTCTCCCTCAGCTGCCGGCCCAGTCCAAAGCCCAAGTTCCTCAATGAGAGGCCGCACGGGGTATTTATTTAAGGAGATTTCACCCAGGAGCTGCTGATCAAAGCTAATGCAAAATAAATGTCTCCCTTTAATAGCCTGATTCCTTGAAGCCCTTGACACAGGAAACTGGGATTTCCCTGTGCCATTAGCACTTAGCAGTAGGCGCTCCAGCCCAGCCAAGAACAAGGGATTAAGGGGTATTTGTCTCAACTAATTTCTCTCACTATACCAAGTCTATAGAGACTGGTGTTACTCTGCTGGAATTGTGCAACACGGCTAATTGGCTACAAATTTAACAGTGGCAGGACTCCCACCGCAGGCTGCCACGTATTCATTACCGCCGTTCTCCCTCAAACGCGCCGGCGCGGGGCACCTGGGCTGCCCCTGCCCTGGGAAATGATCGCCTTGGCATGGGCCCGGCTCCTGGCTCTGGGGAAGGTGAGAGTTCTGTCGTGCCTCCCTGGGGAGCCAGGCTGCCTTGTGGAAAACACAGTGAAACAATCAAAATCGTCATTATTCTAGAAAAGGGATAGATGTAGCACAGGGTCTGCAAAATGTTATTTTTGTGAACTATCATTCAGGATGGATGTTGACTTTTTGCACAGATATTATACCACCAGTCATCTCCCTTCTAAAAATGGGGGACAAAAATCTGTAATATTTGGCTGTGATTGCTTGAAATTCCTCCCTCCAGGCTGTTTTGCACCTTAACTCCACTGTTTGCTTCTTTATCACTTGACCACAAGCTAAAGCAAAGAGTAGTTGAGTTTATGTTATGCATGCATCTGACCAAAGGATCATTAAGGGTACACAAATTTTTGTTTTATTTGTAAGTCAGTCAAAAAGGGTTCCTAGAATAGTCTGGAACTAAGAAAGAAATTATAGGAAAGACCACAGGAGGAACATCAGTGTTACTAGAGAATGATTCCATGACAACCAGGAGTTTATTCATCTACCCCAAACTGCACCCCTTACCCACAGCAGCACCACTAGACTATTGCTTGTCTTAGGAGGGGAGGCAGAATTCTCCCAGCAGAACTGTTTAGTAGGCCAAAATTAACTTCTCCACTCCCAAAGGTGCTGATGGAAATCAAAATAAGCCATATGAGTTAGTCAGGACCCCAATAACCTAGTCTTTCAGAGCTAACTTCGCGAGATGAAGCATCAAATCACTGTTGCCTTGAACAGAAAGGTCATCCTGAAGTTTTGATGTAATCCACCTCTGCTGCCCAGGTACTCAGGGAACTGGCAAATAAAAAACAGCAAAACCGTAGTTTCCCAACACCAGTTCAGATAACATTTTAAGATACTAGATTAACAAACCAGGTTGAATTTCTGCCTGAGTAATTTTGCTTCTCATCATTCAAGTTCAAGAGTAAAACTCAAGGTCTGTGATTTGTCTGTTGAGTTTAGCATCTTATAATACCTATTCCATATGGTTGTGAAACTCCAGCAGCATCTTATCCAGCCAGGCTGAACTATCAGGACACTGTTGCAAGAGTAGCTGTTTCAACAATGTTGCAGAGTTTTTAAATCTTGACGTGCTGCTGAGCGCTGTTATTCTATACTGAGGAAAGCCCATGAAAATTCACAGAATGCAAGTCCATCTTTAGTGAGATGGATGGGAAACACCCAGAATTTCAGCAGAAACAGGATTTTACTGAAGGAAGACATAGATCTCCAGCCACTCATTGAGTTGATCCAAACAGCCACAGGAACCAAAGCCAGGCTGGCAATGTTTGTCCTTCCTCTTCCTTATGTACACCCTGATGAAAACTTTACCATATTTAACAAGTGGTGTCGGTTGCTGTGGAACATCCTGCAACAACACAAAGCATCAATTTTAATTTCAGTCTACAAGGTAACAATAAACTGCTGACCAAGAATCAAATAATAATATCAGTCCATGAACACACAGAAACAATTCTGTTAAAAATCTAACATCCTAGGTGTTGTTAATCAAACCTTTCAAGGTAGGTCTCTCTCATGGCCTTAACCAAAGTTCTCTCTGAGATGTGCATAGAGAATACCACAAATTCAGTAAGAACAACTTCATTATGAGGTAACAATGGGATACAGAAGGCATAAAATGATTATTCAAGATGTTCCACTTCTGTACAAGACATAACTAAAATATCATCATGGCTTACCAGGAGCAGAGGTTGTCTGCTGAAGCAGAAGTACCCCTGAAAACTTCATCCAGTAGCCAGAGGCCAAGCTGCCTAGCCCCCTCTCATTAAGGGAGAAGTGCTCCATTCAATGAGGCACTTCAACAGTGGTCTACCTTTGAACGTGCAAATACCCCCATTAAATCTGGTGGATCAGGGCCAAAACTAATTAATTTAGTGATGCTTTGCATCAAAATCTCACTTGCAATACATAGCACTCACAATCAGAAAGGCAGGGGATTAATTAAACTATTTAGAAAGCTGAGCAGGTTAGGACTGGGTTAGGACTAAAGAGCATAATGATATCCTTAGTGGAAGCCAGAAAAGCAAATAATCGCTGTGAAACTGATAGGAATTTCCTGAGGATTTATTTCTGTTTAGTTTTTTTTGTTAGATAAATGAAATGGGTCTGGCAGGGCAACCAATTTTGGGTCCAAGAGGCCATGCACTTTTATTTAGATTCCTTCTTTCAGCCTGCCCCTACCAACTGGGCTCAACCCAAACTGTATCATGATCAGCAGCTTCACAGTATTTCCAGGTATCAAAACAGGCCATGGAAAGCTTTTATTGCTTGGGATTGGCAAAAAAAAAAAAAAAAGGGAGAAGGAAAGAAAAAAAAAAGCAAACACTGTAGATTTTGTAGATTGTCAGACATGTCTTAAATGTGAACTTAGATGCATTCATGGCTTTACTGTACCTACCTTAGCAAGGCAACTGGACAAAAAGACATGGGTTTGACAATATGCTGTACTGCAGTGGAAAAAACAGATTCTGATGGATTATACATACTAACAGAACAAGAAAACAAATGAGTCAAATAGAGTAACTGGAACAATATTTGAGAAAGTAGAACTTGCAGCACTTCAGGCTCTCTGACTGAGACTAATTCTCTAAGGCCCCTTGGAGTTTTATCAGTAGCTCCACCATTACATCGTCCCTGACATCAATTGAAGGCTGCTGCTTTGCACCCGCTGAGGATTTGGCATTTAAATTCACCCAGCCTGTGTCAGGTGACCTCTTACAATCTTTCTGCAACACTGCAACATCTTTAATGGTTTGAAGCTGCTCAAAACCACTCCATTTTGTTAGAGGAAAGTAAGCGGTATTTCACCTGCCTGGGAGGACCCTTCACTTCGAGCTGATTAAGGAGGAAACACTGTCACAACCTCAGTTCTTCTAATGTGACAGTCAGTAATGAATGGCTGAGGTGACTGATCTTTGCAGTCAATGGCCAGTCTATTTCCTATGGGTGTTTCCTGTGACTATTGCAAATTATGGGCATGTCATAGTTTAGGAATAGTATTCCTCAATTTAGTATTCCCACTGTGCACCTCTCACTCACTTCCCCCTCATCCTTTTCACCCCTTTCAGAGGGATGGAGAGGAGAACTGGAGGCACAAAAAGGTGAAGATCACAGGGTGAGGTAAGAACAATTTATTAGAAACAACAAAGGTAAGAAAACTAAGGGAGACAACAACAATAGTGACAAGAGAATTCAAGATAGGTGAACCATTCACATTCGATTGTGCAAGGATTCACCTCTGATTGCTCAACGAAGAGTGCCCCTCTTGGGTGCTAAAAAAATTAACCCTGGCCTGGCCTGAACCAGAACAGGGCAAAGAAATTAAAGACTCATGCCCGTCAATGATGAGCACTCCAGAGTCAGAGCAACATAAAACCAGCATGTCCATATGTACTGTTTATTAGCACATATGTGTTTAAGGTTCTGTTCTCTATAAGGTGGCAGTCAAGAACTGAACAACTATGGGTTTGGATTATTTTTTCCTATCAGGAAACCCTTTTTGTCTGTATATGAACATTTTATGGATCCTTTTGCAAAAAAAACCCCAAAGAGACTTATCATCAGCTTTGCAAAAACAAGTCCAAATTCCTCTTAATTTTAAAACATAATAAACTTCCCTTTATTCAGACAGGTGAGTCTCTCTGAAACAGTTAGTCACAGTCCTGTTTAGAAAGTTACAGAGTTTGATAAACTTCCAGAATACTACAACAAAATCCAGACTGAACACAAGTTTTTGACATCACACTTGGGAAATTACTACCTTTGCAAACATTTAACATCCCCATGCCTAAGCCCTCAGTTCCAACAGTCCTGTATGTTCATGCATGGAAAAACCCATAAGAATACTGACATGCCAGAATGTTTGCAGGATCACTGCCTATGAAAGGTTATTCACAGACACAGTCTCAGTCAAAATCACACCCTCAGAGTTATTACAACCCTGCCAAAGCCATGGAAAGCCAACAGTTTTCTACTGTGTGAGGAACAATAGAGCTATTCTGGACAAGATTTATTCTGAAAAGTAGAGGTTGAGGATAGTCATAATTTTCTTTTCAGAGCTCCAAAAGCTGCTGTGCCTGACCATGAAGGTTGCCACAGGACATATCAACCCATCAGAGAAGCTAAAGGCAGAGAAATCAGAAGCTGAAGGTGAAAGCACAAGCTTTCCCTTCTGTATGCCCCACTCCACACACTCCCATTGATTGTTTCTTTTGCCATGTTTCCTTTGCCACAGTCTAAAAAATGAATCCTGAAATCATTGGACTTACAAGCCAGCAAAAACACTTGATATGCATTGCAAACACAGAGGAGTCCAAAGCAGCCTTGTGGTCAATGTCCTGGGCAGCGACTGTGCTTCTGGGCTGCAGAGCCCTGAAGGTCTCTAGGGAGGGTACATGCCTGGGACAGGGAGGGTCACACACTGTTTGGTTATCACCGATTTTCCCCAGTGATGATGATAGCTCCACAGCACCTCAACATCCAGTGATAAAGACATTGTTTTCCCCTTCTGGGAACTACCAGCCAGAGGGATGTGGACCCAAATCACCAGCTGCACTTCAGGGTGTCAGAGACCCGAAAGCAAGCACCTCTCTGGGTAGGTTCTCACCTTGGGGAATTAGAGCTATTTTAGGCAGAACAAAAACTCTTGGTTTCTTACCCCAGCTCACTCTCCAGATGACATGATGTATGCTTCTCCTGACATCCACATCTACCCTGACCTTTCCCAGCTCCCTGCCCGCAGCATTTTGTAAACCTTCCTTCATCTCCTGCCAGGCACTGCAGACTTACCCAATGCCTTCTCTGACAGCCTGAAGCAAGGAGAGCACTGCCCCATGCCCACTTGAAGGAGCAAGACTCAAAATAAAAAAATACAAAGTCACCATGGACCTACATTAAAAATGCCTCTCTCACACATTATATGCAAGTCATAGGTTTTTCATACTGTGTGAGTGACCATATGCTGGAACAGATTGCCCAAAGAGGCTGTGGAGTCTCCTTCACTGGAGATATTCCAGAACTGACTGGTCACAATTCTGTGCCATGTGCTCTGGGATGACACTGCTTGAGCAGGGCGGCTGGAGCAGATGATTCACCACACTCCCTTCCAACCTGACCCATTCTGGGATCCTGTGATTCTGTGGGTAGAAGTCAGGTTGCACAGGATGCACTCTGAGCTCTAAAGAAGCTGAAGAAAGTACAAAGCCTCCTCTTAAATGTGGTGGAAAAGAAGACAACAAAGGCAAAATCCAGGCTAGATACCTGTGATCTAATAAAATCCCACCCATATCATTAGCAGCACTGAACTTTGCATTGGGAAGTTTCATGCCTGAGCAGTGGATTCCAGTTGCTGTGAGATTTTATCTGAGATCAAGACACTTAAAATGTCCACTTTTTAATATTTTTAGAGTTTCTCATGTTTTGAGTGACATCCCAAACATAGATGACACAATAATTACAGGCACAAATACATGTTGAGTCCTTTGAGAGGAACTGAGCTATATCCATTCCACATGCTAACATAATCAGTGACATCCAATATAATTGAAAACTGTTTGACACTCTCAGTAATAATCCTGGAAAAAAGAGATTTTGAGCTGCTTTTTATCGACATTCACCTCATTTCAGAGATCAGCAAAAATGTGGGTAGTTGATAGAGCCAGCCACAGAGATTTTGTTTTCTCTAAATAGATCTGAATAAACAATAAAAGGTTAAGTGCTCTTTTTTCAAAGCTTGAAACACAAGCAAACAAATTGAGGGTAGAGAACTCAATTATATCAAGCAGAAGCTACTGGCAGTTACACTCAGCAGAGCTGAATAATTTTCAGTTACTCTGGGAAGAGAGGTCAACAAAATATGTTCCCCAATCTGTCCATTCCTAAATCCAGACCTCTTAATGTTAGGGTGCCCTTAGAGTAATTCTGTGGGACTTTCTTCCCAGCAAGCACCCTTTTCCCTACTTTGATGTATCAAGTTCTTTCCTTAGCATAAATATTTGCCTGCCACAGAGAAAGCACGTGAACCTCTACCTTCCAAAAGCCAAACTTCCACCCATTCACAGCCAAGCATTCAGCCAGAGAGGTGCTACAAAATGACATCTGCTGCTCCAAGTACCTCTCTGAGCCAGGGTGCTAAGGGTTTTAACCCAGCCAAATGAGATGGCCCCATCCCAGAGTGACCTGTGTCAGAGCTTCCCAGTTGTCTCAGCACATCCAGGAGATGCAGGGGGTTTTCCCAAGAAGGGACTGCAGAGGCTCAACAGGGCTGGCCAGAAGAAAAATCTCTGCAACATGGTATGACTGACTCCTACCAAACGATATCAGGAGTTCTGAGTACAGCATACCAATTTTGTCATACCTCACCATCTTTGAGACTTCAGCTCTGCTTCCATCATTCTACTACACTTCTAGCTTCAGAGTTTCTTCCTGCAGTTTATCATTGGTTTTTCTCTCAGCAGAGTTTAGAGGGGTAGGAAGTTTTGTGAGTTTTTTCTCTCCAAGAGGCATCAGGAATAGAGTTACACTTTGTAACTCTACAAAGTTACACAAAGCATCTCCATCACCACACAAAGAGAAAGGAAACTTCTGCTTTGGTATACATCATACACTATATATATGACAACATATATATGACAACATATGCAGAAAGGAAACTTCTGCTTTGGTATACATCATACACTATATATATGACAACATATGCAGGCAGGATGGCAAAATTTCTAGCATATGGAATGAACAAGGAAATTTTCTAGGTACTTCTGTTTTCACATACAGCAGCACCTAAGTGTGGCAATTACAGTATCAGGAAAGGTGCTCAAATGTTTATTTCTCCATTAGGACTTTACACAGCTATCTCGTCTAAATGGTGCAGTGAATTCCAACAGAAGGAGCTTTTATGATGATAGTGGCATTTTTACATCAAATACAAGCTGATGATCTTCAGTAGAAGGAGAAAGCCATTAAAAATTGACTAACCTATTTTTTAGTCACAAAAGAGAGGTTTTATTTAAAACCTTTGTGGGAGAGGCAATCCATTTATCCTCAAATACCTGCCCGTAAAGTTGCCAGTGTATGTAAAGAGAAGGCAAAAGAAGAAAAATAAACTTTATTTTCTTACTTCCCACACAACGTGCAAAAGCTGTCCACTTTATATAAAGAGGGTTTGAACTGGCTAGAAATTAAATGGATTCTGGACAGGAAAAACCCCTCACTCTTAGATTCAGTCCTTCCTTTGAGGTTTGAAATTGTTGTTAGCTTCTCAGTGGGTGAATTTTCTCTTTCTAAGACTGGGTTATAATTCATAGAACCAACCTCAGGCTGCACCTCAAAAGATATCTGATGAGATCTCTCTTATGAGAATCAGTGGGAGAGTCTTGCTGCAGGACGATGGATCCCATCTGGAGGTCTTGGACTGTGTCAGGAAAAAGCAATAGAAAGGTATAGGCTTAAAAAGACTTGCAAATCTTACAGACAGTGTGTGCCAGTGGCAGCTCAGTATGTCCTTGTATTTTAGGATGTTAGGCACTGCAGAGCTGCTTCCATCACCTCATTTTTATAATATGAAATAAAAAGTCACAGACATAAGAAAAAGCAGTGAAAAAGAAATGGTAATTATGTCATCCCAGTCTCTCAGTTGCTTCCTCATTCCCCTTTGGTGTTCCACTCCACTGCTCAACCTCTCAGCGCACTCTGCTGCAAGATTATCCTGGTGTCACTGTCTCTGCTACCTAGAAAGCAACCATGGTTTCAGGTGGGTGGCCTATAGGTTCCACAAATAGTCTCAAATACCTCATCCCCTGGCAGGGTATTCGTCAGTGGACACACATTACATAGGTACTGCATTGCTGCAATATTTGGGAACTAAAAGTAAGCTAAGAGTAGTAGCTTATTCTTAAAAAGCAACTTTTGGGCCACCACAGCTGTGCTCTTCAGATCCCTATGCAACAGAAAATTCCTGTATAAGTCTCAGCCCCCTTCCACTTAGAGGAAAGGGGAAACCAATGACGTGGTAAGTAAACTTTTTCTTGCCCCAGTTCTCTGCTGTACCTCTGAGGGTAATGCTCAAGGCATGCTCAGCACCTAATGTGGAAGGCACATCTTCAGGACTGTTTCTGAAAGGCAGGGGAGGGAAAGAGGGACCAAAACCTCCAACCTCTGTCATCTACCTGCTGGCATTCAGTGATTTTTAATACTGACTTTCACATTTGGAAGGGCTCCTGATAATCACCTACAAGGTAATTTCACCATTCTGTTTCAAATCCCCTTTTTCCACTCTCCTGTAAAACATTGCCAGATTTGGGGTGATTGTTGTGCTACAACCAACTGCATGACATCAGAGTGCTACAGGTGTTCCCTGATCTGGATGTTTTCTTGTAAAACATTTTAAGGATTATGTATAGAAGACCCTCCCTGCCTTGTTTCTCAGTGGGTTCTGTACAAACGTATTCAGATCCATGGCTAAGTTCCAAGTAAACTGTGCTAATAAAAAGCAAATGAAGATGATTTCCTGACTCCCTTCCGTAACATTCAACAACAACAACAACAACAACAAAATTCAGGTCAAATATAAGCAATACACTCTAGGTCAAATTTAAGCAGTTTCCTTTTATTTGTTTCCATTTTATTGACAATGAACAACTCTTAGTGGGTAAACCTAAAAATATACGTTCATAACAATTGTTTTGCCTTGGGTGTTTATGCAGCATTCCAACTACAGAATCTATATAGCATTGCTTTTTCCCCACACATACAAATACACACTCAATACATTAGCATTTCCACTATACATTTTTGCAGTGTATCCAGTTAAGCAAATTGCTCAATTAGCTGAATAGGTTTTTTCCTTTTCATTGTGTAAAGACAGAGTCTTACCGAAAGGAACCGCATTCTCAGTAAGAGGTCAGTTGGGTGTGATTTTTGGAATAAAAGAGAGAGGATGAGTGGTTTGTAAAAGATTTTTTTAATTGTTCACATTTTATTGCCTTTAAAAGCCAAAGAGAGAGGGAAAACTAACACACGTCCTGCTGGTTCACACGTTCATGCTGGTATGTAACTGTAGTGTGTTGTAGAGAAAGCCCACCACACTTAGCAGAATTTTCCTGTTACAGTGTGCACCTCATGGACAGAGAAAAGATTGTGGGACTGTCAAATACCAAGTGTCAGGGAATGGTATATCCACTCGTTGGTAAAATAAGTCAGTTAATTTGGCAGGTAAGTATTAAGTAATCATATTGTCAGAATAAGGCAAGTGGCTAAGAAAGGAAGACAAAGACCAAAAGAAAAAATATAAATACTAGGAAATAGGAGGGAACCAAAGAGGAGGGGGGGAAGGGAGCGAACACATGAGTTTGATGGCCAAGCAATGAGAGAGTAAGTGGTGATGATCCCTCTATTCTGGATAGTTCTAGGTCATCTTGTCCTATTGCCTAATGTTGGACTCCATTGCTGTTTTTCCACTGTCCGGGAGAATCTAAACATTCCACCCAGGTTTTATTACCTATGGAATGTAATGATTGAGAAAAACTTGAGCAAGTTGGATATTTTCTCATCCATGTTTTAGAAGATTTTTTTTTTCAAGAAGTTTTACCATTTTCATGCTTCTATGGACTTTTATCATTTTTTGCATACTCAATTCTTGGTAAATATTATTTTTTTAAAGTAAATATTGTTCCATCTTGATTTGAGTTTTCCCTTACTTGGTTTCAACAGTGCAAAATTTCAAATGAGCCAAATGAATTTTTTTAATTTCATTATATTTTTCCTGAAGTAAAAATGTCTGATATTTTCCTAGGCAAAGTGTTGCATCACATACTCTATTTATGTTTCAGCATTGCAGTGACTTTTAAAAGCTCACAGCAGGAAATTAAGAAAAACCTGAACTCATAATTATTAAATAATAATAAAAAATGTACTCTGCTAAGGTTGCACTTATTCAAAATTGTACAATTAATATATCCCCATGTTTCCATTAATATATATTCCGGTGGAGAAATTGATAGGAAATGTGGTCATGGCATGAACTTTACAGCAGATTTGAAGAGTCTCTGCTGAGCAGAGTTTAATTGAGCAAAGCCTCTTGGATAAGGAGTACTGTACAAAAATGAGATCATCCATCATGCACCATGTAAATGATCAATATCCATGTCCTCCTTGTATTGATAGAGTTGGAAGGATTCTACCTAACACAAATCAGACATCACCGGTGATGGGGAATTTAAATGTCCCCTTCCCATGTGGGGCAAATCACTACTCCTCTCTTAAGCTTCCTCCAGCCTTTACCGTCCTTGCTGTGCAGATGAAAACACCTGCAGCTTCCGAAGCCAGCCCAGGGCACCAATCATGTAGGGCCCAGATTTCACTTGTTGCTCTGACCTGTCCTGGAGCTCAGCCGTCACACAAGTAAAACTTTCCTTCACAGAACATTGGTGCAGAGCTTTAGCACCATTCAAGACACTGGTGGCAACATAACCTTCCTTGGTTTCTCATTACAATGGTGAATTTGTGACATCTGTTGTCATCTCTCTTCACTCATCGACCACAAGTTGTTAGTCCTTGACTTTATGGTTCTTCAACATGTTGCTCATCCTTCTGTGCCGCAGAGTCTCTTACTTCAAGATTAATTGCTACCTTCAGTCTGCCAGCAGTGCTACCTGGCCACTTTCTCACCTCCAAAGCAAGTCTGAGTTTTACTCCTTGCTTGTAATGAGCTGTTACATGCAGGTCGTGGGTTGGAGACAGAAGCCATGACTCAAGTCCTCTTGATCATCAGGCAAAGGAGCCGCCTGTTTTATTGTTGAGAACTTACAGAGTTGGTTCAAAACTCCCAGGCTTAGATAGCTCATAGCTGGGATCCCTCTCCTCCCAGATCTGTGGCCAGTGATGCCCTTGCAGCTAAGCTCAAATGGGGCTGGCTGAGGTGCCCTGTAACTTACCTGGGATGTTCTGCCATGAACTAGGCTAGCCAAATTGGGTTTGTGTTATGGTCAGACTAGCTGTACTGTGACAATATTGTGACAAGCAGCTTTTTCATTGGCTCCTGCAGAGTCACTGTGTTATTTCTCTTTATATTCCCCACAAAAGCTTTGCCTGAAGGGCCCACAAAGCACAGACCTAGGACAAGGACTCAGCACACCACAAGCTCATCACAAGTGATGAGTGCCATGCAACTCTTTTTTCTGTGATCGTGTCTGTTTCAGACAATCTTGTTCTCATACTGACAAACTCCTAGGCAGTCAACCACATCCCCTGAAATATAAATCCTCGGTGGATTCCTGTAGATGTTACTGCAAAAGACATAGTAAACATCTAGAACCCAACTCTGTCTTCTGATCCATTCTCCATCATTTTTCTTTCTCTACTGAAGACCATGGAGCAGGTAACATCCCAGGACGGGCCAGTGCACAGGTCTCAAAAAACACCAGAGCTAAAGGAATAAGTGCTTAGACTCCCACATAAAAGTGGAAAGCTTTAATTTAATCTTATTTTTTTATTTTAAAACACATACTTTTACTTACTTTTAAAATACATATTTTAAAACACTGTGAATAACTGGCAAGAAGCAAGGTTTAAAAGGAGAAAAAAGGTTTTCTTGAGCATTTTACTTAAATAGTGCTTATTGTGCATGGAGATCTAATTCACATAGTGTTTATTTCTTGAAAGCACAGAGAAAAAAACAAATATGTTGCTGCTGTTGGAGACAAAGGATGAGATGTGCAGGGCTTCCACAGCACCTGACAGAAAAAGTGTCTGATTCAAGTCAAATATGAGCAATAAACTCTAGGTCAGGTTTAAGCAGCTTTCTTTTATTTACTTCCATTCTCATGACAGTGAACAACTCTTAGTGGGTAAACCTGAAAATATACCTCCCATAACAATTGTTTTGCCTTGGGTATTTATGCAGCCTTCCATGGGTATTTATGGAGGAAAAAGTGATTCTGGTCACACTGATTCTTTACACACTAGTGTACATCATAATACAACAAAGCCAGCGGCTCTTCTGCCTTCTCAAGGAGGAGGCACAACACAAAATGCTCTAATCCCCACCCAGAACTAAAAGCCTATTGCTAAATATTCACCCAAATTCATGCCTGCAGACTACATATTCAGGAGATGACAAGCACAGCCCTGTTGCCATAGGAAAACATTCTGGATATTCAAGTGTCATGTGCAAGTGCCCCTGAAATTCTAATCATAATTTTATCTCTGATATTATGAAAATAACCAAAGGTTTCTTCTTTAAAGCTATGAAAAACAGCCTGCAAAAATTTTATTTCACCAGTCTTCATTGACAGACTCTCTTGTCTGCAGCAGTTCAGCACTCTGGCTACTGAAGCTCATCACTTTTTCTTTGCCTCCCTCAGTGCTGAGGAGATATTTATAACTGTTGCAGTCAGTCTTGAAATAAGTATACAGCACAAGGGTGCTGCATGTTACCAGTCAAGCAGAAGAAGACAAAGACAAATAAAAAGCAATGAAAAGACCTGATATAGGTATAGGGGAGATTGTGACTACCAAAGAGCTAATGGTTTTGTGATGGTAAGAACTGACTTAGAAGAATACCCAGTATTAGTAATGATTTCGTTGAAAAATCTCTTCAGACCATTAAAGTATTATGCTGTTCTCTATCACACTTTCACTGCCTCTTCTTTTATTTGCTAGTTGGTTGGGTTTTTTTATACTCTTTCTTTATATCTCCCCTACTGGAATGAATAGCATTGAGCTGCCTTTGCCACACAAAATCACAGATCAGTGAGTTTTTTGTTTCATTCTAGACATAATTTGAGACAATCAAATTTGAATGGCAATTTTATGTTCACATCTTTTATTTATTAAGGGTCTTCAAAATACAGGAAAAAAGGAAAATAAAAAACCCACTATATGCAAGAAATGAGAAAAAAAGAAAGTGGGGAAAAAGCAGGCACAAAAAAGGAAAAAAAAATAAAGTAAGTATCTTTCTCTTTGTATTTTCTTTTAAAAGATGAAAAGCTACTGAGCCACTCCCTTGCATGGATATGCTCAGTACAAGAGGCTGAAAGGATTCCAGCAGGACACCACTCACAGAGCTCTCACCATCTGTCCTGAGCAGCTCCAATTTAAATTACAGCTGCCTCAGGGTCCATGTACCCCTAACCAGCTTGCAGGGTGCCCAGCTGAGAGGCACTGGAGTACACCAGTGTGTCCTGTGTGGTTTGCATCACAAGGAGAGGACGCTGGTACAAACCAGCCACATCAGCCTGTACCTGCAGCCCTGTGTCCCCCTTTTGCATCCTCTCAGCCAAGAGCTTGGACGCCAGGTTACAGGCATAGATAGTGACTTGGCACCTCTGCTATCCCTAAAGAGCAGAGGGAGAAGAGTATGGGACAACATCTGAGCTGCTCCAAAGCCACAAGTGTTAATACTGGTCTAGGTGAGAGTTTTTCACAGGTAATAGGACTGGGAGCTGCCTCAGGCCCCGGGGAAGGAAAAGGACATGTACTTTTCTTTGGACTTTGCTCAAAGGATTTATTTCATTATTTGACATTGATTTTGCAGATGAGTAACAAGATTCCAGGATCAGAAGAGCAGACACATCTGAACTTCAGAAGTTAAGACTATGCTCTGCCACCAGAATAAGCTGGGAAAAACTGGTGTATTTCAAAACTGCTTTTTATTGCTAGCCCGTTGCTATAGTCCTGCATTAAAAAAATCACTTCAAATTAAGGAAAGGGGAAATGTATTCTTCTTTCTCATGGCTAGATTGTCCTCCTTCCTTCCATCCACAAGAAATATTTTTAATTTAAATGTAAAAGCAAGTTATGGGTATTTACCCTGGTTTTGTAGAAATAGAAGAAAATTTTGCTGTAGGGTGATCTTTACTTTAAAATGTATTTCAGTAGTGTTTGTTTCTATAATGACAGCTATGCATCCTGCATGCATGACTTGTCTTGCTTTCTGTACCTTCTTGTCAGAAGAACTCAAGGGCTGCAAAAGAGGTTCTCAAATTACATTTCCTTTTGCCATATTTCAGTACACAAGTAAATGTCCAATTCCTGCACATTCTGAGCCCTGAGTTGCAGCCGCTTGGGACTGCACCCTCCTTCAATCTAAAAAGCAAGACCTAAGACTCAAAAAGGAAGCCCATGCTGAAGGTTCCTTCAGCGAAGGTTTTATGCCTGAATCAGTAACCTGTTCAGTAGGCTTGCCAGCTTTTCCCAGCAATAACACTTCACATTAGTTATTTGAGCTCAGATGCAGCATTTGCAGAAGAAAAACATTCTGAAGTTTACCATTCTGGAAAGACAGGATTGTTGTGTTGTCAATAATGAGAAGGATTAGAAAGTAGGCGAATTTGTTACATATATGTATGACCCATGAAATACATCCCTCTATGAATCTTTTTATATTATCAGCCTACAGTAATTATTACTTACACTCCACCCACTTCAGCCTTCTTTCCTTCCTTCCTTTCCTCTAAAGAATAATATGACAGATGCATTCTTTGAGAAAGTTGAACTACAAAATTATTTCTCTGTCTAACAGGGACACGAGTATGCTAGTGTTAAGTACAGGTAAGGAAATGTGGACAAATTTGAAACCCTCCATTGGGGTTAGGTTTCTTTCCTTTTGTTCCTTTTTACTTATAGAATTGTTTCCCATAAATTGCTAGGAAACACTAACTAACTGGGTACTTAAGGAAAACAGAAGAAATAGCCAAGCTCAGGGGAAGGAGGTTCTGGTTGCACCACTCTCATCTGAGGGTTTCTCTCCAAAGGGCAGAGATACCACGAGGACTGGGAAGGTAAAGGATGGGGCTGGGGCAGCTGCTGGCTCTCTCAGCTTCGGAGCAGGACGGCCGGAGCTGCTGCTGGAGCCCATTCTGCCGTGGGGAGAGGCTCTGCTCGTGAGAGCAGCCACTGAACTGGGACCTTACTAACACCCACCTCGCTATCCCTGTCTGTTCATGTGCTCGGGATCCTGAGCTCATCCCTCCCTGCTCTGCTCAGAGCTGGGCCACCACTGTCCTGCCCCCGCCGCTTCTTCAGCACTGCTCTGGGTTTTCTCTACACTGTAGCCCTGCACCCCCTGCCTGCCCAGCTTGCTGCTCCCGACAGTCCTGCACGGGCACGGGGATCGATGTCCCGGGGTGTTGGTGAAGCAAAGCTTCTCTCCCATCCCTTCCCATCCCGGCCCAGCCGCCATCACCGCGCGCTCCCTCAGCCCGCGCCACAGCGCCCCCTGCCGGCGCGGCGGAATCACGGCGCCGCCCGCCGGAAGTAGCAGCGCCCCCTGGCGGCCGTGTCCGGAGCTGCCGCGAGGGCAGCGCGGGGTCCCTGGGCCCGGTTCTGTTCGGTGTCAGTGCCAGAGCTGCTGTTGTTTGTTTGCTTTATTGTACATACTTATAAAGAACTGCTATTCCTATTCTTGTATCTTTGCCTGAGAGCCCCTTCATTTGAAAATTATAATAATTTGGAGGGAAGGGGTTTACATTTTCCGTTCCAAGGGAG
This sequence comes from Anthoscopus minutus, assembly GCA_013399455.1. Taxonomy (NCBI): domain Eukaryota; kingdom Metazoa; phylum Chordata; class Aves; order Passeriformes; family Paridae; genus Anthoscopus; species Anthoscopus minutus. The sequence continues at coordinate 98,365 of VWYI01039997.1, read as the reverse complement.
GCTCCTGCCTCCTTAGCAGACATCAGTCTTTAAAACCAAGATACCTTCATCTGTATGAAAGCAAAAATTAGGATGTTTTGTTCAGCTGAGATGATCTGGAGAAACCTAGGGATGTGGTGGAAGGGGAAAAGGCAGAAGGAATTAAACCCTCATCCCCTATTGCAGACCCAGGGCTATCCCCACTAGCATTGTAAAATGGAATTTATAGCTAAAATCAGGAAAATAGATGCACACATTAGGATCACAAATGCTACTTCACTGTCAACCTATTATAAAGCTCCAACTGTGTCCAAAGTTATAAAGCAATTTCATAGTTGTATTTCAGGATGAAAAATAGTGCAAATCCACTACTCCAGCTTTTTTTTCCCTCGATAAGTCATTATTAAAAGATTCCTGCTGCACCTAGCAAGGCTTCCCCAGATGTTGATCCAGTGTTGCAGTGAATGACAAATGTAGAGCCAACACATAAGAAAGAGGCACACAAGCCCTGCAGCAGTGGGAAGGAGGAGGCTCCTGCCAGCCCCTAAGAAGGGAACGAGGCAGAGCACTTGTCCACACAACTCCCAGTGGTAAACAGAGCCCAAAGAAATCCCAGCAAGGAGAATGTAATTTTTTAAAAATTTCATAGAACAAAATATAGAGGCCAAGAAAATAAAAGGACATTTTCAGTAGACATATTCTGAGAGTGAGGGGGCAAAAAGAAAGATGTTTGGAAGTGGAGAATAAGCAGCCTTCCATGCTGACAATACCGAGCCATACTGAGCCTCCAACCAGTGCACGATGCAGTCATTAACAGAGTTGGAGCAACTAGAGAAGTCACAAATTCTCCACCTTACGGCATCCTTGTGTTAAGAGCAAAATTCAGTTGTTTCTGGATACCTTTATGGAAATGAAATCAGGGCTATTAAAATGATGTCATCAAAATCTTATCATGCATTGCAGGAGAAAACCTTTTGTACTGTACATGCAAACAGATAAGAGTGTCTTACCTACAGCTCATAGATGCAGTATTTATAGAAATCAGTCTTTGCTGAAAACTAAATAGAAGCTTCTTACTTATGATCAAATAGGCTTGGCTTACTCAAATGCCATTCTGAGAATCCAAACATGATTTTTCTTCTAAATCACAGATTAATTATTTTAAAAGGAAATGAAGATTTAAATAGCTGAGAAAATGAAGGAATCTGCTCAAGAGTATCTGCCCAAGCACTCTGGACGAAATTCCAGCAAAAGGGACAGGAACGTTCAGAAGGAGAACCATGCTTCTCAACCCTACAAAAAAAATAACCCTAGGGAATTTTCATGGCACATGAACAGGACAAACAGTTCAAAATGAAAATCAGTGTTTTGAAGACAGGGTTTTAGCAGGGCATAACCGGGAAAAGGCATTCCCAAACTTTTCTCAGCTCCCCAGGGGCTGATGGAGGTCTGTTTAAAGGCAGTATAATGGTGCTTTTAAAGATCTTACAAAAATATATGTATAGCAGTCAGGACCCAGCAGGAGAAAGAAAAATGTCATGGGAATCAGAGGCCTAAGGGAGCTCTGAAAATGTTGCTGCAACCTATGAAACCACAGAGGTGGCTGAAACCAGGCCTGAAGGCAAGGTTTCACCTAAAAGGATATTGTGGAAAAATTGGAGATTGGTTTACAAATGTGTTTTGTCTCTATTGTTTTTTGTCTTTGTTTCTCGATTTCTTTACATTACTTACTATACTTGAATATTATAATGGAGTCTGGATTTTAAAATTCTTTTGCTCCTCTTTAAAGAATTCACCATCAGGAAAAGGTACAGCCAGATCTACCTTAATGCCCTGAACCTCTCAGAGACTCACAAGTCCATTCTGATAACCAGTAGTAGAGCTAAGCCCTGCTGAACGTTTAGCACTATTAAATTATGACACCAAATGAATGCATATAGGTACCAATTTACTTTATATTTAACATAAAGGCAGAAAACAGGGATGTCTCTTGAGTCAGGACCTTGTGTCGGAAGGACAAGATATGTAGATGTACACCATCTTCTATACAAGATGAGGTATAGAAGACAGAACTGAAATGAGCTGAGAAAAATTAGTGTCATTCTGCAGATCTCACCAGGTTGGGATAAGTGACCTGGGGACACTTATGGGAGCAATGGGAGCTGGAGAGAAGATGGCAGTGATTGTTCCCTGTCAGCACAGGTGAAGCTACACCTCAAATCCTGTGCTCACTTTTGGGCAACTCCCTACAGGAAGCATATTGAGGTGCTGGAGAGAGTCCAGAGAAGGGCAACAGAGCTGGGGAAGGGTCTGGAGGCCAAGTCTGATGAGGAACAGCTGAGGGAACAGGGAGTGTTTAGCCCGGAGGGTCGGTGTCTTCTCCCAAGTAACAAGTGACAAGAGGAAATTACCAAATGTTGCACCAGGGGAGGTTTGAATTGGATATTGGGAAAAACATCTCATGGAAAGGGTTGTGAAGCACTGAAATACACTGCCCAGGTAAGTGGATGAGTCACCATCCCTGGATGTATTTACAAGACTGGTAGGTGTGGTGATGAGGACAGGGGTTAGTGGTAGCCCTGACAGTGTTACTTAATGGTTGGACTTGATGATCTTAAGGGTCTTTTCCAATCTAAATGACTCTATGATTCTATGATGGCAAATGGAAGTGAAAAAATGGGGCAGCAGAACTGACTGGGAGGTGCTAGGGAGCAGTTAATCAATTGCACACCAAGGGCAAGGGTAGGGGCTCTGCCATGCACAGGTGCTCAAAGTACTCTGTGGAGGAAAAGACACATCCAGCCACAACTGATCCACTCTGAGCGCTAAGGCATGAAAACATCTGGGCCCAGGTTCTTTCCTGAGCCAACTCCACAATGATACCAGAAATTATGCAAGATGCATGTCTCTTACGAAAATGATGCAATAATCAGTGTCTACAGTTCAATTATGAGATAATTAATTTTAATTGCATATTACATTCTCATTGAATTAAAAGATTTGAAGACTTTGACTATTTTTATATTCCCCTTGCAATACATTTTGTAGCCTGTGCTATTTAGAGAGAGAAAATTGCAACTATTTTAAAAACATGACAATGACTTTCACCTCCCTGAGGGAAATCCTGAATTATTACCTTTGATGGCATTAGGGTTTCATCCTTATTCTGTTGGAGAAAATAATTTGAGACCTCTTCTTAGCTTTGCTTTCCACATGTTTTGAGAGCCTTGAGTTCCCAACACTGAGGTGAAAACACTCGCCATTTATTAGGTGGAAGAGGAAAAATTATGTTCAATTGTTTTTTTTCTTGACTGGAAAATGTTGGAAATAAAAACTTCCTTTTTGCCACGTCTACTTAGTGCCACCAATTAAGCAGGAATGTTTCTGCTACCCCAGTCAGCTCCCTCACAGGCGAATGGGCCGGCACCCTACCCCAGGTTGCACTTTGCTGCTTCTACAGCTACTCCATTCCTGATTCCAGCATGACTTTGCCAAGTGCAAGGGATGGTGACTGAGGTTGGACATTGCCCCATGCAGCAGAGATGGGTTTTGACTGTTCTGAATTTCCATTTTTTAGCTCCTGCCAGCAGTGAAGCATTGAGCAAAATGTCCCCACTCCAGCCCTAGACAATTCATTGTAATAAGTCACTGGCTGAATTGCACCTCATGGTCCCACTGTGAGCGAACAAATCACCAACTTCTCCAATTGTTCAAATATCTTCTCAAGGAGTTGCTGAATAAGTCATGCCAGTAATCGGCAGTTTGTAACTTCCATCCAGCCGTTTGCAGCACATATTCAAGACCTGGCCTTTGAAGCTGACTGGGTTCCCAGGGATTTGGACACCTAGCCAGGAGGCTCTGCTTTTTCAAGGGATAAAGTAAGAGCTTTCTGTATTGGCCTTCAGCTGTGAAAAACTAGCATTTTCTGTCTGTGTGGATATGCCACAAGCATATCCAAAGAAAGAGGAGAAGGGAGAGCAGATAGACCCTCACCATCCCTTTCCATGATGCAATGTGTGCAGCCAGGCACCAGTGCTGTCTATGGAGCTGTGGTGGTGGGACACCTTCCCACAGGCAAGAGGGGACAGATCCTGTGAGCCCCAAATGTACAGGCTAAGAGGCTTTCTGACTGTGACATGTAATGCAAGATACCAAGGATGTGGAAAGGAAAGAATAAAACCTGGCTTTGGAAGCATATCCCCACTTTTATGCTTAAATACATAACCTTGCCTGTGCAGAGTGTCTTTTTCAGCATCAACGTCCCCTTGTGCCCACCCTTTTATACCAAGGAGGAGATTGATGTTTTAGCTTTCCTCAGATCCCAATATTTTAGACTCAAAGAATATGTGATGACAAGTTTTATACATACTTCTAAGATATTCCTACCTTACACCTCTTACATCTCTTTTCTTTCCCAGACTTTTTTGCTCTTGCATGTTTTACTGACAATGAAGGTGCGAAGATATTGATCATACATCTCTTTCTGACACACCATAAAATATGCTATCTCCTGTCTCCACACTGGTGACTGACTTACATGGCAGGTTTCTTGTCTAGGTAGAAAACACATCAAAATTGTATTACATGCTGCTGTTGTTTTTAATAGAAATATTATTCAACTCACCCAAGTTTTCTTCAGGAGATTTTTTTCATTTCACTTAATGCTGAACCTTCTTGGATTTTGACAGGTACACAAAAGTTTCCAGAGGTTGCTGTTCTCAGCTCGCTGTGTTGGCAGTGTTAAAAGTCTTTTATCCTGAGATCAATGGTCATGGGGAAGTGAGCAAGCGATTAAGTTCTGCGATATATCTTGCAAGTAGGGACCAATCATTTATTACTTACTGTGTCTGGAGCCACTAAACTGAGGTTTATCCAGTTCAGTAACTGGTAGAACAAAGGCTACTCTGGCATGAAGGCTGTTTATATTTCACAGGGGGAATTTTTTTTTCCCCTTAAACCACTGGAAGGTCTTGGAAGTGTGTTCCTACAATTCCACCCCTGGTCCATCTCACAGAGCCATCCTAAAACTGCAAGGCACACATGTCTACATATCATCCCTCAGAACAGCCCAGAGTGAAACCAGGCTCTTAAACAATAGCGAGGGGGTTTCTATGCAATACAAAAATATATTAAAAATACATAATGTAACTTGTCTTAATATACTTTTCTGAGTCTAAAAATATGCCAGACCAAAAGAAACATATTTACATAAAAAGCAGACAAGGTCAAATAACAAAGAAAGCCCTTAATTAGTTGTAATCAACTTTAATTTGCATACCGTATATAATTCCTAAATGATTGTTAATAATAACTTTATATAATGGACTTCCAATTTTCATGAAAATGGCACATTTTGATAAGCAGACACAAAACCCTAGTACTAATAAGGTTTAATTTGCATACATTAGACTGATTATCCAAACAAAAGGATTACAGTATTACTTCTCCATACCTTTATGTCCTTATTATGCACATTTATTAACTTCACAAAAGCTAGCTGTTAGTGACAAACAATAGCCGTGGCTGGAAGAGAAATCTACAGTATGAATAAAGTGCATTTTAATGCTAAGGAGCAAAGTTTATACTGCATAAATGTTTTGTTTAACTTTCTTTTGCAAAAGGCATTATTGCTTAGTACGGCTGGCACTATTAGATGGGTAAATCACTTTTTTGTTATGAGATTTATTTTTTTCCTTTGATAAAGAGTAGATATTCTCAAAAAAATTATAACTTGTTCATGCTCACAGTTTCCCAATGCTAAGTTAAAAAACCTGGATGGTGCTTGAACATGTAGAGAAAAGTGTTTACAATCACAGGATTAAGCTGTTAACTCATGTGATTCCAGGGCACCATGTTAATAAATATATTGCCACAAGCTTCGTTTTCACAGCATAAATAATAATACAGGTGGCAATAGCTATTCCTAAGGGTATTACATATACCCTGCAATTAAAGTGCGAGAAAGGGGGAGGGAAAAAAAATCATTAGCAGATCTGGTATCTGAAGCAAATGATGCTCACAAGGGGCTGAGAAGAAAGCCAATAGATGTGGAGCTTAAATCCAATGCCACCCTGGAGCTCCCTCTGTGCTGTGACACGGGGCTGTGCTGATGTGCAGTGGTGATGGTGATGTGAGAAGAGGATGTCATCCCTGCTGCATTTTGTGCCCTTCTCATGCAGTGCACTGCCTTCAAGTAGAAATGCTGCTTTGGGAGATTTGTAGTCAGCATGTTTTGACACTCCATGGACCAGCTGGCTCTTCAGGAAGAGTTGCTACAGCTGTTGTCAATCTTGACTTCTCTGGGATAAATTCTTTCTTGCACAGTCTTTGACCAGAGTCTCCAGATCTACATGCAACTAATTTGCTTAATAAATATGAGCCACAAAAAGCAGTTTTTAACCTGAGCCAGAAGCCATCCAGATGAATCCTTGAATATGCAGTGAGCATCTGGCAAGGTTACAAAGTACAGGCAACATGCCTTTTTTCAGAATAATTTCCAACCAACAATTTTGCCAAGGGCTCTGGGAACTGCTGTGACGTTTTCTTCGCCTGTGAAGCTCAAAGCCACTGACTTCCAACTCAATGCTGGTTGGTGCCACAGGATCAGAGCCCAGGGTCCTTCCCCTATCAGGAGCCCAAGGATTTCATTGGGAAGCTTTGAAAGAATAAAGGCCTTGTGGTGCAGCTGAGGGTCTCTAACTGTGAATTTGTTGATCTGAAAACAGCAGGTGGGGGAAACACATTTCAAGGGATATGAAATACATGAGAACATTAAAATCTAAATAGAAACTTAGAGAGATCAGCTTTTTGCCATAAATATAGTTGGAATTTATGATGATATTTACAGTATTTGAGCTCTCCTATAAAGATACTGATATTTTGAAAGGTGTCCAAGACGCTTTTCTTCCAAGGAAACCCCAGAAAGAATGGATGGCCAAGGACAAGTCTCTGGAGCTAGGCTCCTGGACCTTCTGAATCAACCTCTTAACTACACAGAATAAACATGCCCAGAAGACACAGTAAAGTCCATTCTGTGTCTGAAGTGACAGTCACCAAATTGTACTGATATCCACAGAGATTTGGTTTCCTACCAAAACCATTGATGAAAAAAGAGTTTTCATGGCATCCTACATCATTTGGGTACTCCTAAAGAAATGCCAGGTTATGATTCATGTTGAGTTCTGCGTAGCTTTTAGGTTACTCAAAGAGCTCACAGTGACAGAAAATGGATTTTTTTTCAACCAGAACGTAAATACAAACCTTATTTGCTTTTTCCTACCAAAGCATAGCTTTGTTTCCGCTTAATCATATGGGGTTTGATCTGGCCTTGCTTCTCTAAGTGATAATCCCTACACACAACTCCATTAGATTACCTTTGGACCCAGACTGCACTTGTCAGCCTGGAAATGAGAAGGTTCCTAAGTCCCTACTGTTGTATTCATATTCTTCTTCTTCTTTCTCTTCATAGCAGTTCATGGATCTCCCTGGACACCTGGGTTTTTTTGTTTTCTTTTTCAAAAATGAGAGAAAGCGTACAAAATGCCTTCTACCTTGTTTGGCTCCCTGCCTGATCACCAGTTTGTCTTCCTGCTACATACTGCAGGAAAAAAACCCAAAACAACCAAGGTTTCTGCCTGCTACCCTGCAGGTCAGAATGCACATGTTTTGAAGGCCTTGAAGACTCCGTTATCTATTGAATTTTTTGTTTCAGCCCCCCCCCCCAAAAAAATTTTAAAATGGGATGCAGAATTAAGGTGAGTGTAAATAATAGCCCATTTATTCTCACCTTTGCATTCACGGAAGGAGGACATTTGCTGCTCCTCTTCTGAGTGATGGCTCCACGGGAAACCTCTGGCGCAGAAAGTTTTAAAAATCAGAACCACGTTCAGTTTTAGAAACCTCATTAACATACAGAGCCCTTCAGACCTTTTGATAATATTAGAACAAATAAAACAAAACCTGAAACAGAATAAAGCCAAACCGTCCCTTCTAGTTCTTGTTCAAAGAGAAGAAAACTGAGATTTTCCTCAGCACTGCTATTTAAAACAGATGGTAGCACATCCTCTGCTGAAGAAGGCAACCAGGCTTCTCAAGGAGCCCCTGACCCACCTCAGAGCCCAGCCCAGCAATCTTTATCAGTTGCCTGGGTTTTTAACACAAAGGCCATCATACAGATGTGCTTTTACTCATGAGAAAACCTCATTTACTGAAGGAATCAAAGGCTCTGTGTTAGGGTTAAAAGGCAGGAAAAATTATTTAGTAAAATCCAACGTCTTTTGTTTAAAATTAGTTTTCTGTGGCTCCATAATATTATTTTTAAATTTCAAGAATGGAAATAATAGGTGAGTTCTGTAAGTGACAAGCTTTTTTCAAGATTTGATAAAAAGCTAAAAAAGCAAGAAAGTACATTGATTCCAAGTAATAACTCATACCCAGTGAATTCAAGATTTTATAATCCGTGCATATGAACAGAAATATCTGTCTATAGAAGTTTCTAAGAATTGTATAGGAAGAGAAAATACTAAAACATATACTCCTTTATTTTTTTTATTTTTTATTTTTTAATTGAAAACTTCAAATTCGCAGTCCAACAAGTTGCAGCTGTTGGAATTGCTGAGCCAATTTACAGGCAAATTGATTTTTCCATTAAGATAAAACCCCTTTTAATTTGGAAGAATTCTGTTCCCTACCAGACAGTTAATGCTTTTCTGCAATGTCACGCACACCCAAGGCCCCAGCTATCCACGTTCTTCAGGAGCCTAACTAGTGTTAGCACAGACACTTGGAAGAATCTCCATTCTTAATTATTTTTTCAGAACAGCAGCTTTTCCTCGTTTTTGTCTTCCCACTTAAATCTCCTTGGCAAATCTAATCTGTGCCAGATTTGGGTGCCTTGGTAGAAATTCTCCCATCTATTCACTCACCACGCTTTGCTGTGTTATCGATGGATTGTCCTCAGTGCAGTTTGGGAGATCTCTGCTATGTGTTGCTCTCAGTGCTGTAAACCTGGGAGACAGCAGGTTCATTCACACCTCAGCACTTACACCACACAGTTTATATCCACAACACATCCCCTTTCCTACAGAGCACGACAGAGTACTCTGAATCTTGCATTAAAGGAGATGCACACTGTTCAACAGATAAACATGGATGTTATATCGGAATAGATCCTTTAGCTATCTGAGCAGCATTCAGCCTTGACTCATAGCAAGGATGCTCCATATAAATGGGCCAACACCAAAAAAAGCCATGAGAAGCACTGACAGTTAGCCACTAAAGAATTGTCTCCATGCATCCATGAGCATCAGCCTGTTCTCAAGAAAAATGCCCATTCCTTTCTGTGAAATGCAGGTTTTTCTTTACCAAGAACAGTTTTCTTTAAATCTCTGTGAGACAGTGGTGCCCCTAAATGACAGCCAGATGCAATAGTGCCCATATATGTAGAAAATAGTAGTTATTAATATGGTTTTAAGGTTAGATTTTTTTAAGCGACATCCAACCAAGCTTCACAGTTTACTCTCTCTTCCCTCTATTATTCTATTTCACTTCAGCCAGGCTTCTGGATTAAAACATCCTAATCTTATCTCCTGAGCAATGAAATGTCAGACCAGCACCACCTCATGCCCTTCCCCGGCTCATTCTGATTCCTGCTCTGCCCCTGTGCGGCTGCATTCGCTGGAATAGAACACAGCACCACGTGAAGGTCACACCGGAGATAGTCAAAGAGGGCGCAACGTTGTCCTTTGCTCATCGAACGCTCATTTAAATTTTTAATGGCTTTGCTTTTCAGCTGCGTTCACACCCCCTCTGCAGCGAGCTGGGCGATCGCATTTCAGTGGTCCGAGTGCCTGGGAAAAGCCCGGGCTGAGGGTTGCCCACGGAGGAGCTGAGGAAGCCCAGCTGTTGCATTCGCACACACAGACACTCACACCCTATTTGCACAACCAGGGTGTTGCTGGCGCAACAGGCGGGCAAAGCAGTCGATACCAGGAGGTTTATTTGCCCAAGTACAGCTAAACAACGGAAACCATTTGCAGGCAAGCCCTTCTGTTATTCATTTAAAGGAACCATTGGAGCATTTTAGATAAATACATCTGAGAAAACAATGCTCTTGCTCATGGATATTCCACACGCAGGAGAAGAGAATACGTTTGACAAATAAATTATTTGTTATGAAGCCTTTGCTCACTTCTAGTCAGCACATACAAAAGAAAATAACACACAAGGTATAACATTAAATAAGCCTATGATCATCTTTTTAAACTTTTTAGACCACTGCACCTTAATGCATTAATAATTTCACTGAGTTTCTAAGGCTTACTGTGAGAAAGCTACTTGGGATTTTATCCATGGGTTTTCTAGGGTCAGAAGATCCATATTTCACTCCATCACCCAACCTCCTGTAAGATGCAGTCATAGGGACTGTAAGACACAGAGCTCCACCCAGTTCTTCTTAGACAAAACATTGACATTAGATGAAAATATGTCTTCCAGAAAAGAACTGGTCTTGATTTAAATCCATACAGTGCTAGGAAATCCATCTCCTTGCAGAAACATTACTGTAGTCATCAGGGACAGCCAGAGCTTGTGGAAGTGTGGGGAAGCTGAGACCCTGGGGAAAGGACATACATGGAAATGGGAAGGAGAGGAAAAAATGTGAAAGGCAGGAGCCTCCTTAGTAAATCTAAAAGACTAGAAAAGGCCTTTGAGGGACTCTGAGGACCTATGATGAAAATGGGATGGGATGGGATGGGATGGGATGGGATGGGATGGGATGGGATGGGAAGTTGGCAAAATAGAGAGAGACAGTATTGATGGTATCCCAGTCTCAACTAGCAATAGCAAACTGCCAGCCCTGACAGGATTTCACAAAGCCAAGCACTTAGGAGCAAAAACCAAACCAAAAGGAGAGCTGTGATGTACCAATAAGGTCAGTGATCTGGGGAACATGGCATGCCAGCAAAGGACACACACCTCTGTCCCCAAAGGCAAACCTGAGGCACAAATGAGTGGAAGGCACATGGTCTCTGGGAGGGAGAGCTGGCTGTGGTGGGGTTGTACAGCCAAGCTGTGTGCCTAGATCTGTTTTTTCAAATTATTTCCTGGAGTACTGGTTTGGTGACTAGGCTCAAGGGATAAGTTAAATACAGTAACTAAATCTAACAGTTGTGGTAGGTGACAACATTTCTCAAGGGACATCACTGCAGACCTGTTCTGTCTCATGCCTGTGCAAAAAAGGGTCAGCCCAAAAATGAGCTGGGAATGTTTCTGGAGCATGGGCCAGAGGAGAAGTTTTGCTTTACCAGATATGGGAAAAAAGCAGAAGAGAAGATGAGATACATTCACTTAAATTAACTGCTGTCCACTGTCTGTAGTGAAACCTATGTTAACCAAAGAGTAAACTAATTGATTCAAAAATAATGACAACCAAATAAAAAATAATTGAGAAAATACTTTTTAAAAATTACATCTATGGAATGTGGCCCAGATTTTGCCTGCATATAAACATGGGCTAAATATGAAGTTTATGAATAATTATTCTGGAGTCACCATTACTGCTGATGTCAAACCTCTGTCCAGATGCCAGCCATTACTGAAATTGCTCCTTGAGCTTGTACTGAAACCAAAGTGAGCAACAAATACTGGGGCTGCTTTCACAGGCAGAAAAGAGCAGCATTGCAAGTTGCCAGCCAGTCCAGATAACTGTGACCTGCACTGACACCTGGTGCACAGGGCTCTCCCATCTCAGCCCATGGGCAGGTGCTGCAGCCTCACATCCAGGGGAATAGGCTAAAAACTGGTGAAAATGGTGATGTGAGTCAAAAAAAAAACAATACTTGCAAAATGAGTTTTTCTCTTGCATGTAAATTAAAATGTGCTGAAGTCCAACAACACAGTGCAAAGAGGTTTTGGTACAGTGCCCTAGCGATAGCTGCTGGGTATGGATTACCCCATGTTTAAATTGTCAGTCTGCAGTGATGGGATAATAGTTATTTTACCTGAAATGAGAAGGTTGTTAAGCCATTGAACCCTAAGGTGTATTCAGGTGACCAGTGACTTGTCAAAGTCCAGGGGACACAAAGAGACACTGGTTCTCCCCCACCTGTCTGATCGTGGCTGTAGGGGATGTGCAGCTCTTCTGAGATCCCACATGACTGTCTGTAGGGTATTAGCCAAACTTTTTAAGTGTTGCACAAGACTCTAGCAGAATTGAGTAGTTCTGGTGGTTGCAACCAAGGGCAACCCCCCATCTCCATCCATCTCCACAGCTCAGGGCCAAACTGTACAAAGTCAAGGCTATGGCTAAAATAGGTTTCAGAACAGTACTCTCCATAAAGCTTCAAAATATATCGTGAATATGGATTGAGATAAAACGCTGTGAGGCTCACACGGGAAACAGTGCCACTTCATAACATTTAAATGGCATCATACATTTCTCCACTGTCTGGTGGCAGTAGTACCAAGGCATCCTGCCTTCCTTAATGCCCAGATGTACTGCTTTTCTTCACAGGACCATAGTCCTGAACACTTGGCAGGGAGAAGAGAAGGGGCTGTGCTGGGGGGAGAAATGAGACTAAATCTCTTGAAGACCAATGGTCTCCTGTGTTTCAATCTCCTGTACACTTGCGTGTGGGGCGCTTCAGACTCTGACTTTCTCTGTGGCTGACCCTGGGTTACCCAGGAGCTGTGGCTCCCACAGCACAGAGCCAGGGGGAGCATGGGGCTGGGGCTCCAAGCACGTCGAGGAACGGGGAGGAAACTACAGCAAAGAGCTGAGAGGGCAGGCAGAGAAGATACCGTTTCTGTACCTCCCTACAGCTTCTACACAAGCCTTTTTTTATGCATAAAGTAGACAGTGATAAATCAAATTTTGATTATCTATAGTAGATAGTGATAAATCAAGATTTTAAGTAGTTATAATCGTTTTCTTTTCCATTGCAAAGAGAGTACAAAATAAAGAACAACCGGCCTGTGTAAAAGCCTGGGGATGGGCTGCGTCCGCCGCTGCGGCTCCACCCATGCGCAGGGCTGGCAGGGAGCGGGAACCCACCAGAGGGGTTTCCGACTTCAGCAGCTTCTAACGAGGGCTGCTGGGCGCGCTGGGGACGGGATGGGTACAAACTGCTCACGGACTAAAAGCTGCCGTGTGCTCAGTCGATGGGTCACCACCTTGTGTCGCCGGTGGCCGCCGCAGTGACGGCAAATCGTCCCCAGCCGAGGCAAACGCTGTTCCCCTGCGAGGTGAATACAATTTCTCACCTAGTCTTGAACCGATACTGCACATTTCCACAACGTCTGAAACAGATTAACCCTGTCTCCGCCCTAAGATCAAACACCTTTCCCCAAGCCTGACAGCGAACTGCCATTTTGTAGCCACGTCCCCTCGCAAGGATGGTTTGGTGGGGGGTAAGCGGTCCCAACAACGGGACTCTGTGTAACGCGAAAGACAGATGAACAGGGAAAAACAGTAACAAGCTCAAATTCCACTGAAAGCGCCGGGCAGGTCCGGGAGAAGGGTGCGGGCTGGTGCTGCCACGGGCAGCCGTCGGGCGGTGGTCCCGCGGCAGCCGCGGTCACCCTGCCCCGCTGCGCGGCCAGGCGGAGCAGCGCTGCCGGCTGCGCGTCTGCCCCACGCTTCGAGGAGAAGCGGGACGGGCGTCGCCCCCGCTGGGGCTGCCCGTTCGGAGGGGACACGGCGAGGATACCCCGGGCCGCCCTCGCCTTTGCGGTGGGAATGGGCGGTTTACAGAGAGGGCGGGTGGCCGGCAGCGCCGGTCCCGGCACCGTCAGCGCTCCGAGCGCTCCTTCCCGGCAGGACCCGAACAGAGCCAAGCGCGGATAGGTGCGGAGGCCGGTCCCTGGGGAGAAACTCATCGCAGAGGCCCCGGGTGCGAGGAGCCGGAGCGGATATTGTTCTGGCAGCGGCAGTCGAGGGTGTTCATGTAGGCTGGCTGGAGTGAAAAGAGGCAAATATTTCCGTTTGTGCCCTCCTGCCTCTCTCAGCACCGGCTGTCAGTCCCTGGGCTTGTTATCCGTATAAGGTATCAGTTTGTTTGGCTGAGCTCAGCAAGGTTTTCTTCTCCGAGCAGAACTATAATTGCTATAATTCTACTGTATCATTTGGATCATTGCAGTATTGTTGTTTTCTCTCTCTCGTTCTCTCTCTGTAACACTGCCATAAAGCGCTCCAGTGTTAAATTAGTAGGTTGCAGGGGGAAGGGAAGAAAAGAAGGCGAGGGAGAGACCAAAAATGACTAAAAGTTTGTTTAAAAAAATAAATAAAGCAACAAAGTGATTTGGCAGAGGAGAGCTCGCATCGCAAAGCATTTTTGCCAGCGAAAGGGCATACTGCGGACCTGCCCCGCGCCCTGGGCCGGCCGGGGCCGCGTTTCCTCCGGCAGGGCCTGCCGGGGCGCTCGAAAGCGAGGCAGTGGAGGCCCCCCGGCCACACCTGGACACAGAGGGGCGAGGGACCGGGACGGAAAGGGAGCGAAAACAAGCTGCAGAGGGCTGGAAGGCCGCAGCAGGGCTCCCTGCGCTCCGCGCGTCTCCGACAGCCTCGGGCTCCTTCCCGCCGCAGCCCCGGCTCGCACCGCTGGCAGCCACCGGAGGGTCTCGGCGCTGCTGAAGCCCTCGCAGATGCCGCGCCGAAGGTCCCCTGTGCCCTCCGGCTGTCGCCTGTGCTGCGGCGGGCTCGGGTTCCCCCACCTCGGGCAGGCAGCGCGGCAGCTCTGCCCGTCCCTGCTCTGCCACTCGCAGTGTCGCGGCTTGGCCGGCGCCCGGCGAGACTCCTAAGGGAAGGCAGATGCGAGCCGGGCTCCCCGGCTGCCGGAGCGCCGCTGCTGACCCGGTTGTACCCGCGGCTCCGCGCAGCTTCTCCCGGGCAATCCCCGGCAGGGAATCCCGCTGAGAAAGCCCCGTGATGCCGCCCGGCACGGCCGGGGCGATAGCAAGTGGAGGCAGCGCTTCTGCTCGCCGAGCTTCGCCAAGGGCACCCTTGGGTCTTCCCGTCTTTTTTTTGTTTGTTGGTTGGACTGGGATTAGGGGTGGATCTTTTTTAGTTACTGGGTTAATGAACTGATTGCCACTCCTGCTGGGGATGGCAAAAGCTTCCGACAGCAAACGGCAACTTTGTGTACCCAGCCCAGGAGCACCTGCAAAGCCTGGCCAGGTTTGGGCCACCCCACTGTGGATCGCGGGCCCGCCGGCCGCGCACGTCGGGGCGCCTCCCGCTGGCATCGCCCCGGCCTGCGGATGAGGGGGAAACGAGAAGGGATGAATCATTGGTAGGAGCCCTGCGGAGCCCCGCTCCTAGGGAGGGGACGACTCTGGGTATAACGATTGTCCCCGCGCACGCACCTTTAGAGCTTGGAAGTGTGTGCGTGTGTGCACACGGGCGTGGACACAGTCAGGGCGGCGTTGAGCCCACGCCAGCACGGACACACGTATGCACTTGCTTCTCTTTTCTCTTAATTCTCTCTGGTTAATTAGGAGACGTCAGTTCCGCACGGGAATTATGGCATGAGCAGGGAAAATGGGGCTGTCTCTGCTTCGATGCTCAGGGCTGGGCATCACCCGAACGAGAGGATGGTTTATTTGTGGTGACGGGGAGCACTTTCTCCGACGTGTATGTGCTTGCGGGAGTCCGGGATCAGGAGCGCACACATGAGCGGGAACGGATAGCTGTACCGTGCCCATCAAAACTGAGTCCAAACTGACCAGACAGGGAGCCTGAGCTTGTGACCGGCCATCAGGGAAAGGAAAGGAGGAAGCATAAAAGCCCTGAAGCGGCGTGGAAAGCCGGCGGAGGGGAGATACGTGTGCGGAAAAAGGCGGAGGCTGTCAGGGCAGGGAAGGGGAGGGCTGCCGGACAGCACCGCACCGGGCTGCGTACCCTGCCCTGCCCGGGGGAAGCTCTTCCCGGCTCCCGCACGGGGCTGGGTCGGGTCCCGCCGTCGCCGCTGCAGGCGCTGCGCAAGTGTTGTCACAGAAAGCCCCGAGCGCAGACGCGGCATTTCAAACACCGGCGGCGAGCGCGGCCAGCGCGCAGCCCTGCGCAGCACCGCGGGAGCCGCCCGCGGGAAAACACGGAGCGGATCCCCCGGCGCCACCCACGCCATCCCGCCCGGGCATTGCCGGGGGCTAGAGAAGGGGCGGGAGGGGAGCGGGCAGCCGTCGGGCGGCGGGGTGAGACGGGGCAAGGCGTGCCATAGAAACTCCAACACCGCCCATCCCGGACGCCCCCGACGGCTCCGCCGAGCGGGTCCGCGCCCGCTGCCGCCCCCACGGAGCGGGGGCGGAGCGCGGCGGGAGGGGAGGG
>VWYI01039997.1:65728-75414 GCA_013399455.1 Anthoscopus minutus | reverse complement strand
GGCCGCCGAGGGCGCGGTGGGCTCGGCGGGGCTGGGGGACCCGGCCAGTGCCGCCGCCGACCGGCGGGCATCCAGCATCGCCGCCCTGCGGCTGAAGGCCAAGGAACACGCAGCCCAGCTCACCCAGCTCAACATCCTCCCCGGGAACAGCACGGGGAAAGAGGTGTGCTAAGGCACGGCTGCCGTCCGCGTGCGGCGGGTTAGGTTTTTTTTTAGGGGGGAGAGGAAAAAGAGAGAGAGAGAGAAGAGGAGAGTAAATACGCGAATCAATAAAGGTCACCTCAGACAGCATGAATCAAGACCAAACGGGGGTAAAAATAATAACGATTTTTTTTAAAACGAGGACCAGCAGCTGAGACTGTAGTAGGTTCTCAAGTTAGGAACTTGGAGAAAGCAAATGCCTCTCGCATCAGCCCTCACACGAGTGAAACGACACTTAAAACCTCCTGAAAAAGTAACTCCTTGGCTGGTACATTTCTTAAATGTACAATGTGTCCATTTCCTCTGTGAACATTAGGGGAGAGAAAAAAAAAGTAAAAAAAAAAAGTAGAAAAAAAAATAAAGCCCTAATAAAAGTTACTATATATTAGCGTTTCGTACACTAAATATTTTTCCTTCTGTTTATCTGGCAAGAAAAAAAAAGAGAGAAATAGAATTGTAATTAAGAAAGTAAAATAAAAACAATAGAGAAGCTAAGAGGGGGAAAGCTACCCACATCTTCTTAAAATAACATCCTAGGATGTTAAGTTGGTCATTTAGAAGCACTGGAGAACTATTTTACATTTTGCAACGAGCTGCATATGCTAACCAAGGATACTGCCAGTGCAGACTGAAAGTAAATTTGATGCTGTAAGATAACCAGTGCACTTAGGGGAAAGGGTATATCTTTTTCTTGTTATATTCTTTATCACTACACCAACCAAGGTTTTTATATCAAACCAAAGGGAAATACACTGCTAGAATATGGACTGTTTAAGTCACTAAACTGTGATTATTGATTCTGTACATACCATTGTTATAAAAAAAAGAACAGAGCTTTGTATATTTGAAAAGTTATAAAACAATTGCACTCAGTGTAGTGTTGTAAAAGTTTGTCATTCTGTAGATTCTTACTGTGTTGTAGATATAATAGGGTTCCTAGACAAATATTTATGTACAAACTCTTTATTTAACTTATTAACTGTAGAGGTTTCTGAAACCCTCAAGAGGCGATGGTACAGTACTTTTTCGTGTAATGTCGTTATTGTTAACACTTTTCCTTGCTATCCGGTGGAGAAGTGCCACGTTCAGAAAATAAACAAAAATATATGTTTAACAAAAAAAAAAAAAAAAAAAAAAAAAAAAAAGGAAAAAAAAAAAAAAAAAAAAAAAAGATCGAAAGAAAAAGCAAAACGCCCGGTCCTTGCGGGGCCACCTGCCGCGCTGCGGGCGGCCGGGGCCGGGGGCGGCCGGGGCTGAGCCCCGACAACCTCAGCGCCTTGGAACCCGCTGCGGGGTCTGGGTGGGCGCGGGTCGCTCGACTGGGGCGGCGGCCAGGGCTCGGGCGTGGCGGGGAAGCGAGGTGCCGGCAGCCCCGTTTGCGAGGCGATTCTCGGATCGCCAGGTCGGGTGGGGCACCCACTGCCGTACCTGTTCGCGCTGTGTCGCGGGCACCGTGGCGTGTCCCCCCAGTTCCCCAACCTGGGGTGCTCTGGGGTCGTCTCTTGGTGCCAGCGACCCCACACCGCGGGGAGCCGCCCCACGCTCCCCCGGCACTCGCCGGGCGGGGATGAGGCAGCCCCAGGCTCCGCCACTGCCCAAAGTCAGGGGCAGGGGAGAAAATACGGAATTTTGGGGAACGTTTCGTCGTCCCCCGCTTCTTTGGGGTCACAAAAGTTTTTCTGAGCCTGCCCCTTCGTTCTCCTCGAGGTGAACTTCCGTTTCTTCCTTTATTACCTCCCGGTTGTTTTTTCTTCGTCTTTTTTTTTTTTGTTGTTGTTTTTCTTCTCTGTTTTTTTTTTTTTTGTTTGTTTGTTGTTGTTTTGGGGTAATTTTTTTTGGGCGCAGTGTTCCCGTTTGCCTCTTCCACGGAGCAGGGGTCGCAATGCGAGAAGCCCCCCGGCCGCACTCCCCGCAGCCCTTCCCCGGCCGTGGTGACTCCTGGTTCCCCTCGACCAAGCCCCGGCCCCCGGACGGGCCATCGGAGCTATGGAGTATGGAGTTCATTTTTGGGGCGATTTGGTCTAATCGCGACAGCGACGGGCCGGGACGGGAGAAGAGCCCACGGGCACACCGAGGGGCCCGGGCCGGGCCGGCGGGCGGCTCCACGGGGCTCCGGGAGCCACGGGCCGGGGAGCGCTGCTGGAGCGAGCACTGTGCATGGGAGCCCGCCGCGACCCTTCCCCGCAGCTCCCCCCTCCACTCACAGCATTTCATATCTCACACCCCCAACCCTGCCCGCCCCCAGCCGTATTTTTGAGTTCTAAAAACCCACCATAGGCGCGAAAAAAAATTTATGGGAAAAATAAGGCTTGTTCCTTGGACGTTATTAACAGTGAAGCCTGAAATATACATTTTTGCCTCAAAGAAAAGGGAATCATTATCAAGCCATTAGGCATTAAGAAATGTCATTCAGTCATTTTTATTCATTCTGCTGAAATCTTCGTAAAAGCCCGAATCATACTTCTGCAAGCAGCAATTTTGTTAATCCAGGGGGTTATTACTCTGGTCCCTTATTAGGATCTATACTGCTGCCAAGCAATCCTATAACCTTCTCAAAAGAAGTTTACCTCCGTGTTATAAAACCAGTAGTGGTATTTATACTGTGCAATAATTAGTGTATTACCTGAATCTGCTAACAGGTTCATTTTATCTCCGCACAAAACCCCTAGTCTGCTTATAGAAAGCTTGTGCCTCCTTTGGTGCTGTTAAAGTGGTGAAAGAGTGAATGAAGGCTGGTAGCACTTTCTCCTTTCGCCATGCCTTAATTCCCATCTCTTTTTGCTCTCATCCAATTAGTGCAGTGTATTAAGCGGTTTATCATCTCATAGTCAGCTATTGAGAGAAACAAGGCGAACACTTTGCAATAGAGCCTGCTCTCCTTTGACACCCTCAGGTACTTACATATTCCACTGTGCTATGAATAATAGAGGAAGAATAGAGCGCTAATTCCCTCATCAAAGAATGCCTTGTCTGCTGCTTTGCTCAACAACACCATTCTGATCAAAAGAAAAGCAATAAAGCTTAGCATAACAAAACGAAACCTACTTATTAGCTTAGTGGTTAAATTAATGCAGAGCCGCTGCTATTCAAAACCAAGGTTTGAAAACAGCCTCCAACAACCTGATAATGCTGCCTTCGGGATGAAGGAATTTTAATCTGAAATTTGAAGCTGGCACAGATGAGTTAATCTATTAAACTGCTATAAGGAGGGTGCGGGAGAACTATTCAATTAAGGCACATTTAAGGTGCCCTGCAGTAGACGGGGATGGATTCGAAGGGGAAGATGTGCTCCACTTCGGCCTTAGAAAACTGCCTTTGGCGGCGAAAAGAGGGATTTTGGCACAGCAGCAACCGTGTTTGCGGATGGGAATTCTTTTTCACATCGCATATGTCATCAGCAAAACCTGGCCACCGGCTTCATATATCAACACTCCTCTTCCCCAACTGCAAATAAATACAAATAAACACAAACCTTAATTTTAACAGCACGGGGTGGGGGAGGGGGATATGAGAAGGAAAAGGAAGGGAAGGCGATTCAGGCCAGACCAGCTTCAGAATGCAAACCTCCGAACTTTAGTCTTTCTCAAATTATTTACAGCGCAGCATTTACCAGCTCCATTTAATATTAAATGCCATAAAGATGATTTTGCGTTTCCCAGCCTTTCTGAGGGGCCAAGACGAGGCACGGTGCCCAGAGCTGATTAGAGAGGGAGAGGGGAGGGGAAAAAAAATCCGGTTTACTCCTTGCCAAGACTTCAGCTCTGATCTGACCAGCTTTGCTGAGAGGAATCAAAAAAAGCCTCCATTCGGGGTAAAAGCCCTCATTTC
Source organism: Anthoscopus minutus (assembly GCA_013399455.1). Lineage (NCBI taxonomy): Eukaryota > Metazoa > Chordata > Aves > Passeriformes > Paridae > Anthoscopus > Anthoscopus minutus. The sequence goes on along the minus strand of VWYI01039997.1, from coordinate 71,385 downwards.
CCATCCTCAACCCACCCGGACCGTGGCTGGCCGGGGTGGCGGGGACTGCGGGGCTGTGCCACTCACGGCTCCTCCGCCTCGGTGTGCGGGGGGAACAGCCCCTCGCAGGGCCACTCTGTGCTGCTGCACCCTACACAGTCATTCCACAACACTCTCATTTAATCTAAACATCCCTAAACTTGCAAATTAACAGGCTCTTCAGCTGTAATTATACAGATACATACAAGTGCCACAAGGTCAGGTTATGCCATATCTATCCATTTTATTTGTATATCTAATGTTTGGAGGATAAAGTCACACTTTTTACTTTCCTGAGGCATTCTACTCAGTTAGTATCAGTAATATCTTCATAATCCTAATTGGTCTGGAGACAAAAAATCTAAAAATCCCTGCATGAAAATACAAGAAACCAGGATCTTTTGAAGTTCTGCAACTTCAGTATGTCATCTTGTCAGCAATACCCTTTTTCCAAGACAAGACTCTAAATAAAGTCTGTTTTACAGTATTAACCCAACTAAATATACTGGAAAGGATCGATAGCTCAAGAGGGTGGGACAACACCTGCATAACACCAGAGACTGCACAGGTTCCATTTCTCACCATAGTGATTCCATGTGAGCAGAAATGAAAGGGTTTAGTTCCAAAAGTTGCTAGGAAGATGACTGTGTATTTAGGCATATCCAAACTGACACTACCCATACTGACACACAGTCTCTTCCAAATGCCACTCTGGGGACAAATGAATGTCATAAAATACTCTGAACACAAAAAGACACATATCCCTACAGTGCCCAACATGTTCATGCTGCTCTGCTTACTTTTTCTTCAAGCTCCCTTTGTTAATGGCTGTTCATCCTAAAAACAGACACACAAGCAATTCTGTAAGACCAGGAAAAGTCCAGGGCAATATGATCTAGCATGGACTATTTTCAACCATCAGATCATAGAATCAAATTCTCTTTTACTAGAAAACTTTATTTTTTTTCCTTCAAGCGTGAAAAAACTTTACATTTTATATGTTTAAGATTTAAAAGCAATTTTTTATAACCTTATATTAATACATCACATTGCAAACTTAACGGTGAACAGAGTACAATAATATTTTGTGTACAAAAGCATGTACCCAAATTTATTCTCTTGTCATATCTACTTGTCATTTTATTAGAAGTACATGAAAAATACAATTTGTCTGTAAAAACTGTAAAACCTCCAACACAGTAATTATTACAGAACAGTAACTATGATTTGCTGCTTACCATTCCCCTGTTATTGGTTACAATGCCATCCCAAAAATATTTTTCCCTATCAATTGCTTACTTTCAAGTACTTTGAAATGAAATACGTTTATATCCTCTGTATGTGTGAAATGGGTTTTGTTCATGTGCATGCCTTTACAGCCACACAGAAATTTTCAACGTTACAAAATACTATGCTTAAAGATGCCTGGAAAGACTCGTAATAAAAAGATGGTCCCTACTTTTAGCACCTCCATGTTTCAGTCGTTCTTGAATGAATTTCAAAGTAAAGCGTCTCTACCTCTATTCAGAAGGTAATAGGACATTTAAATGCATTTAGGTTTAGTATTGTTTTTAATTGGTATGTTTGTGATCAGGAAGAAGATAAACCGTGAAAAGGCAAAACATTAGTGCTCCTACTGAGACCTCTACTAACCTCTCTTCCTGAGAGCACCTCTAGTAAATACCCTGGAGCAAAGTCTAGGATCACTTACATTCCAGCAACTCTCACTGGGAATTATCCAATTAAAGCAGCAATTCCCCCACCCCCTTTTCCCTCATCGGTCTAAATACACAACAAAAAATATTGCAAAAATCAACTACTCCATATTTTAATAACTCTGGTTTCTCAGTCAAGAAAAGAAAGGAAGATAAAAACACCTTGAGTACTTCATATCTATGAGAATCATATATCCTGTTTTCATCTCCCATTTTTCCTCCTCCAAAGAGACAAGATTATTACATACTGAAATAGAGTATTGCTGAAGAGATCATTACTGATAAACAAGGGACTAGCCTCCCTCCATTTTTAATCAATCACTGTCTTTCATTACTGGACTCTCCCACAGATCTTCCTATACTGACAGTGAAGAGTTTGCCAAGGTTCACTTCTGAGTAGCCACTCATGGACAGCCATTTGTCTACGGTGCTCTTCAGTCTTTTGTAGGCCTCACAGACTTCCCTCCTGAGTGGCTTCTTCTTCAAATACTCTAGAAGAACAAAAGGGAAAAACAAAAAAAAACAGAGAGGGATTAAATTACCACAAAAAGACAGGATTTTTGCATTCATTAGACTGTGAATCAAGGAATTTTAAAATGAGGTTAATGTTGTAGTTAGCAAAAACCACATTTGTAGCAAGCTCTCCCACGTTCTGCAGCATTCCCTGCCCGTCCTGCACAAGCTGGTGAGGGGCCATGGTGAACCCTGGCCATGGAGCCAAGGCTGAAGCTCTCTCAGCCCCACCAGCACAGAAGCAGTGGGAAAACTGGCAAGAACCACCCCTAGTCCAGTTTTGCTGTCTAGCTGGAGTGAAATGAGGGTTCTCTAAGTCACAGCAGAGAAAGTAAGCAACAGCTGAGCTGGCTCTGAAAGAATCTCATTTAAAAGGGGCAGGCGTCTTAACTTAGTGAGAACTATCCAAAGTCCCCAGGGGTTGAAAGTAGGGAGAGATTCTGACCCTGGGTGGCTTCAGAAGTGAAGGAGATCACAATTCATGCCCAGTTCATGTCCCTCATCCCTGCTGTTAATATTGGCACTGGCACAACCTGGGACAGACTTATCACCAGTCTTGTGTGTTCTCAAATGCACCTTGTGTGCGGGATGGGAATCATGAGCCTCAGCACTATGGAGGCACTGGAAGGAAAAGGGAAGTAGCAGGAACAGTGGAATTCCATGCTAATGAAATGAATCTCCCTGAAATGGAGAGAAGATGCCCAGTATCTCAACCAGGAGATGTCACGTTCATCTGACACATGAATGAAGAGGCTCCCAAATGCTTGATAAGTCTGGAGGACAAGACGTTTACTCACCTGTACCTTTATGCATGTGCATGAGTCCAAACATATTTCAGCAGCAAAGACCAAGCTGTTCTATTTCTGTTGGGTGTTTTTTTTTGTTAAATTTTATGCCATTAAAAAAAAACACCCAAAGGATTTTGTTTGGGTGATTTTCCAGCTTTTCCTTTATAAAAGCTGTGGACAAAGACTAAAAGAGCAAAATATTCTACTACTCTATTATACAGCAATACCAAGCGGATGCAGATCTGGTGCAGCTGTGCTACTTTCCAAGCAACTCCATGTTCTAGAAACACCAGCTCCTACCCAGAAGCCTGTTCCTACAGCTACACCTTGGAACGCTGGAGAGAGCACATACACTGCAAAACAAGGTGCCCTCCCAGGCAGCATCCCTGCTCTCAGACTGCAGGGACTCCAGTCAAGCAGAACTAGGAGAGCACAGCACAGGTACTTACATAGGTCAAGATCTGAAGCCACTGAGGTACAGGCTAAAGCATGTGTGTCTTGTGAGCAACCAACATCATCCTTCTATTGCTCATTAGCTTTCCTGAAAGGTGTTGCTTCACTTCCCCCTGAGACCTTTACAGCCCTCCCTGTCCTGTGAATATGTCCTGTGAATATGTAACAGGAGCCTCCATCCCCTCTCAAACAGTTTTTACTCTACAGCTCAAGTTGATGAAAAACCAATTGACCTAAAAACAGTGGAGAAAGGTTTTCAGGGAGAGGGACACTCTGCTTTTTTAAGCCTACCTGTATAAGGGATGAAATGACTAGTTTTTGTGACAACTCACCTCTGTGATGTGACTGAGATGAAGGTGTCCCTTCAGACACAGCTTCAACTCACCAGCCAAGTCAAGGACTGCTACATGAGGATATGGCAGGGATGGGAGGCATGGTGACAGAAAAAGCTATTACAATTCTGAGGTTTGTGGATTTCTCCTCCCTGAGCATTTACAAATATTTCTGCAGAACCTCAGATGTAGTATGAGCTCTGGATACAATACAAACAGCAATGTTTTACTGAGAAATTGCCACCTGCTTAGGTTTTCCATGTTATTTACAAAGTTCCACTGAAGTCAACTGCTTTGCATGAAGCTATCAACTCTTCAAAAATTAAATTAAAATTTAAATTACCGATGCCTGAGTAAGTGAATACATTGATACAAAGAGCACTTTGACAAGCACCTTTCAGGCATTGTTGTGAAGAAGTTATGTATTGTGCTGTCACATTCAATTTTGTGTCTGGGCAGTAAGCAAAGGAAGATGCCTTGTTGAAGATAGCACATTTTTACTGTTACACAGACAGTAATGACTTAAAGTCTATTAGCAGAATTGAATTTTCCTTGAACTACAACTTCAATACAATAAAAGCTTGATTATGTGAATCTGCTCATTAACAGGCTGAAGTCACTATGGCATAAACACATCTAATGATTCTGAAAGTATTTAGATATAGGGTTAAATTAAGCAAACCTTGAAAATTGTCTTAACCACATCCATAAAAACACTAATCCCACTTTGCCACAAATTGAGCTCTCACTTGTTTATGTATTTTCAAGATTAATGATAAAGTAAGTGGGTTCACTTGCAACTGCTCACGTTAGCCAAACCATGTTCTTTATATGAAGGAACTGTGGAAAATACCATCCTTATACCTCAACACTAGGCCAAAGTAGTTGAAAGCTTCCTGGAGCTCAGGAGGGACCAAGGTAGAATACATCAATGTGAACAGCTGGCACATGTGAATAGAGCAGGAAGGCACATTAATCATTAGAACACTGAGGCAAACAATACACCAGGACTGAAAGTAGGGAACAGAAATACAGGCCTGTGTACAGCTCCAATTCAGGCTTCAGGGCTCCAGCCATCCCACTAACAGAGCTCCCAGCTCCCCCCAACATTAAATCTAAACTCCAATTATATGCAATAACCTTTCTGACAGTATGCTTCAAACATTTCTTAGATTAAATTACCCTTGTAGAGGCAGGCAGGAAAGGGTGGACTGAAAAAAAAAGGAGAAATATGAGGGGCCTCGTTGAAGTAATGAGGCCAATTTTAAGTTTCAATTATAAGAGAATGGGAGCTGGGAGCTCAGGGAGGAGAGGCAGGCAGGGCTGTGTCTGCAGCACCATGCATTTGAATGACACAAGTGCATCTGATGACTGGGGAGAAGAGATTTAAAGAACTGTAGTAATACAGAGCAGGGGAAGATGAGAGAGGACACAGCTCCTGATGTGTTTACCTCCTTTGCTGATGGGATATTGACTTTTCCCACCAGGTTGGTTAGAAAGGGGACTATTTACGCTGCCACACAGCAGAGTAAGAATGACAACCAGCATCACTCTGTGCTCCTGTGAGTAAAAGACAACTGTGACCGTTGTGTATCACACAGCCAGTCAATACCTTTAAGTTACCACACCATCCAACTTAGAGATGCATATAAAAGCTCCTACTTTCTTCCTAAATGAGAATTTAATCAATAACATGCCTAAGGCCTTCTAAAAACTAAGCTATACAACCTGACTGAAATTGCCTTTTAGTACTAACATTCTGAAATAGTTCTATACCCATTATCACTCCATCATTGTTTTTTAGCAACATCCAAGTTCAGTGGCAATGAGCAATCTTT
>VWYI01039997.1:13228-60728 GCA_013399455.1 Anthoscopus minutus | reverse complement strand
GCAAATACCGCTCACATGCCTTTTTAATTTATTTTTTCTTTAATAGTAACTCTCTAACAGAATGTACAGGTTTTGGTCTTTTTAAATACATATTTTTTTAACTATACTCTTTTTCTAGTTTGACCTAGCATTTAGAAGTGATAATGGAGAATGAGCCCACCAGCCCTTCAGACCAGATAATCCTCAACAAAATACCAGAAGTAACTGGATTACCACCAGCAGTTAAGAAACAACTTACACTTGAACAACTGCCATGTATGACCATAAAGTAGGTATAGCATAGAATAGTTTAACTTGGTTTTCACAGAGCTTTTCAACTTTGAAACTGAAGAATTTAAATGAAAAAAGCAGAGATGAAGAAAGTTAAATAGGCAGAAGTTGAAATGCTTGCAATACTTTCAGAATAGTATGTATGCTTCTTCATAGAAAAGGAGTTTTTAGAGAGGCTCTGAAAACCATTCTGTATGTTTTGTTGCCTGCTCTGAAGGGTTCAGTGTTGGGCACTAAGACAAAAATGACTGAGCAGAGAAGCAATTTGCCAGAGAATTGTAATTTGGAACTTCTTGCAGACCAATCCATATGGATCAGTTATACTGAAAATCAAGAGCTTTCAACATTTCAAATTACTCCATTAATATTACTAAGAGTACATTTACTTAAGGCTGAAAATTCAAAGGTGACAACATCAGTATGTACTTATAAATAGTTGCCTTCAATATAAAGCCAGTATCTTGTTATAAGCTATTCTTTGGCGTACCACTCAAACTGAAAAGAAAAGAAGTGGATGAGGGTCAAGCTCCAGCTTAACTAGTCCTTATTTAAATTGTGTTCAGTTCAACTTAGTGTTTATTCCTCAAGGAGCCCTAATAGTCACCCCAATTAATTTTCTTTCTTAAAAAAACAAATAGCTGATCTCACAGCCGAAAATGCCATTTTGTTTTAATACTTTTAAAGCACTTCGTAGGCATCTCAATCCTTACTTTTACATTTTATTCCTAGAAAGCTTACCTCATGTTAAATATTTTCTGGGAAACTGAATAATAAGGTTGAGATCTGCAAAAATAAGGGTGTTTTTATGTTCCATTTCTCCGTCTTCCTTGTCTGCAAAAAGTATTAGCTCTGAAATTGTTGCACTGAGTATGCTTCCTGTATTGTTTCCTGTAGGTGGCTCTTTTGTGAGGAATTCCACAGCATTTAATCAAGTGCATGTGACAATTTTTGATGCTGTATCTCCAAAACACAGACCATTAAAAGAGAAAAACTTTGTGCCATGTGTACAAATAACTACAAAAAACCATCTCAATGGATTCAAGTTTCTCTTCCATCAGCAAAAATATTAAATGCAGAAATACATTGTGACCAAATTCCAGAGGTTTCAATTTCCTTCTGCTCTTAATTAATCTAACTGGTTTTCTGCATTAGCTACATGTAAGACTTGACTGGATACACTTTCTACAGGTCTTTCTGAGAAATCATTTACATACAGAGACTATGCAAATGCATGTAATTGAATTCCACTAGTTTCCCCATAGACAGGTCTGTTAATGTGTAATCAAAAAACAAGGAAACTTGCACAATAACCCCTGCAAAACTGAAATTCTACTTTAAAAAAAAGGAGAAAAACAAAACAAAAAGAAAAAAAGGACATCTTTTAAATTTAGATATAATTATAATTACCTTAAGTATTAAGGGTTTCTCATGGAGTTACATTCCATTTTTATCTTGAGAACTCATCTAGTGCTCACCTTGCTTTTTAAATCACTATTATTAAGGTTACCTACATAATAAATGGTGTGTGTGTCTGTATCACTTAGGTGCTTTGCACTTTAACTTTTCAATCATATTGCCTGGTGGACACAGTTCTACTTCCCTGAGGCAGATGGTCCTGCTTTTTTCCCCCTGAACTCCAGGGACAAGCACCCTTCTTCACTTCTGCAGTCATTCAGTTTCCATAAAGTCATTCAAAGGTATTCTCTTTCACGAGGTATTTACCCAGCATGGACACAGCTCTGATAAGAAACACTGGAGAGAACAGTTCCCCTGACTCACAGGTATTGGTCTTAGCAGTAACAACTGTAAGTGACCCATTTGCAACACAAAGAGGCTCCCTTGACAGAAAAATCTAAGAGTTTACAACATTTCTACTGTTAAAGCAGCAATCCCTCAATGGTTAAAATGCCACCAGCAGGGAAATGTCCATCTTTAAGAAGAGACACTAAAAACACCTACTTGTGACAAGTGTCCACACAAGCGTTCCACACTGCCACCTATTGGGAGATTTTACTGAGCTTCATAAATATTAGCAAATTCTAGTGGAAGGTGTTCCCAGGAGACACACACCACTCCTGTCCCACAGAAAAAAAACAACTTGTGGATGAAGGGGAAGAATTTCAAAGGTGTACCATCAGTGCTGCCTACCTAATGCCTACATATATTTCCTCACCTTCACGACGGACCACTGCAGTGCTACCACACTTACCAGGCTACAAATACCAAGTCCTTTGAAAGCTAGGTATGCTATTTAGATGCCTAAGTGCAAGGCTGAAATTCACAGCTGAATCAGCTCTTTCACTGTCCCTCAGCAGTTGCTGGGGGCTGGAATCTGCAGTCCTACACTCCACAGCGGTGCAACCTAGTGACAGATGCAGAAGGCTGCTTCCGTGTTAGAAATGACCAGAACATAATACAGCATAACATACATTTTTCAGGGATGCAAGCAAGTGAAACAAGTATTCAGGCTGTCTGGGTATTATATTATTCATAAAAAAAAAGACTCTGCTAGAGGCGGGTAAAATATCCTTGCTCTTTTAATTCCCACCACCCATAAATAATCTTCCTGTTTGTGTTTTATTGGAAAACAACTGATTTAAAAGTCACCTAGTGCTATAATCCCTGCTTCGTAACTGCCATGTGTCCTGCAGTGGGAGTAACAGACCCTTTCATTCACAAGCAAAGCCAGCGGAATAAAGAGGAAGAGGAGGAGTTGAAGGGGAAGAGAGTGAGAAAGCAGATAAATTCCGTTTGTGCTATTAAAAAAAAAAAAGAAAAGTGAACTCAGTGGTTGAAAAGTGAAGATAAAAAGATGAAAACAGTAATCTTGCTAGAGAAACCAGAGAATTATGTTCTTGTTCTACCCCTCTTTTTTATTTTTTTTTCTTTCACACCGTACAAACTGTAGCACCCTGAACAACTACTCCCCTGCTATTTCCAGCACTTTAGAGAAACTTTTCAACATTTCTGTTCGACACATATTTTCAGCAGTGAGGTGAAAACAATAAGTAAACAGGTAGTGAAGGGCTATTTAGAGAGCTGGTCAGTCACAGTAATAATAACAACGCAAAAAGAAAAAACCCCACACAGCACAGAACATCTATCCTATGCGCTGTAGCCACAGACAACACATGACCTCTGACAAACAGTTTTCAGAGTAATTTTAATGCTACTCTGGATTTAACTTGACTAACTGGTAGCAATTGAGCACATCTTTTTTTGTGGCAGCAGTTATCTAAAATGCTACAATAACAGCATCAAAAGTAGAATGGTGGAAGATTGGTTTTCCATTGTGCTGCTGAACTGGCATAATGCCCACTTTAAAAGCAATTCGCTGCTCATCACTGAAATCTGGCAGACACGACACTAAATGCCTTGAGGAAAAAAAAAAGGGGGTCTTGAGAAGGGGGAACCACTCCAACCACCAAGCAAAGAAAAAGAAGGAGACTAAAAAAAAAAAAAGGAAGAAAGAAAGCAAAGAATGATGAATCCATGTAAGAAGAGAAAATTGCAAAAATAAAAAGTTTAGCACTGCATGCAGACTCAACAGGCACTACTTAATTTGCTTGAAGATTTTATCGCAGGCTTGCATTAGTAATACCAGAGCAAAACAAAAGCAAATATATATTTATGTCTGTCTATTGTTCTGATGAAGTGAAAACGTACTGAGTTACGTCAATCATTTGTCAAACACATCTTCCTAGTTTTATTTACCACTAAATATCATGAGTAAATATGTGATAATAAAACTCTTCTTTTTATATGGACATATACAATTTTTTCCCACAACTAAATACAGGTAATGATTTAGGAGGCTTTCAAAATGTCTTTTTACTGTCAATAAAACTAATTCTATTCCTATTTTCATGTTAAAAAAGGGCTTTACAAATGAAAATTCAAATTAAAATTCTGATTATAGTGTAGTGTGACAACACCTGTATTTATAATTTTACTGTCAGCTAGCTCGTAGTGTTTAACAATAGCTTGAAGCAGAAAAGTAATTGGAATTTGTCTGTAACATGCCAGATGACAACACCGGGCATTTTGCTGTGCTAAAGCAAATTTGGTTTGATGACAAAATAACCTTAGAAAGATTGGACAGCACCCACCACCGTCCAAAAGGTTAAATAAAGCTATCCCTTACCCAGGGGCAAAATCCAACTAGGGTAAAGCAAAACAGCTGAGCAGTGGCTGAAGAAGCCAGGGTGCCCCAGGAGCTGGCTGGCCTCTCCTGAACAGTCTCTGAAACATTCACCTCCCAGCAGCTCTTCCAAAATGCTGCAATACCCCAATATCATCATCAATGTAATTCATAAACACAGGAGAGAAAGGAAGCAAAGGACACCAGGTTGGGAAAAAAACCCAACTGCTGCAGTTCTGTGGACCTCTGTGGGAATAAAAAACGGAAGCCTACAAAACAAAAATGTTCAATGCCACTGTGAATACAGCAGTATCATGTGTCCTGTGTTTTTGTATCTCCCACACACATACATGTACTGACTGGAGTATGCTGACAGCCCAGGTCAAAATTAGGACACAAACACATACACTTTTTAAGAAAAAGGTAAAAAAAAAAAAGGCAAAAAAGCGCTTTTCAATCTGAAGAATTCAAAACTTAAACACATGCCACTCTCCACACACAACTTGTCTTACTGAAGTCGACAAATTAAAAGCCCATGTTTTTCATTATGCTGAAGACAGAATAAAAATAAAGAAAAGGAAGCCACATAAGAAAGAAAAACAGAATGACAGTGATGTTTTAGTTTACACTAGATATGGCAACACATACAAACTGTCAAAACTATGGAGTGAAAAAAGCTGTTATCAAGCAACTGTCAAGAGAGTCCTCTGAGATTTGGAAATCTTGTGTTTATTGTAACTACTGCACATTACACAAAGAAAGAAACATCCCTCTTCTTACCATTGCTGCTAAATATCATGCAAGAGAACCCAGACTTCTCCCTCACTGTTTAGATTAATTTTTTTTTCCTGTGCAAATCTGTGCTTGACAGTACAGGGCCCCTCCTTTTGCAGGTTTTTATTGTCTGGTCAAAGTTCAGAGAGAAACTTGAGGTTATATAAAACATTATTTCATTTTCAAGAACTGTCAACACCCATTTTATGTTGTTAACTTGTTGTCCATCATTTAAGAGTAGAACTGTTGACACCAAAACACACATAGTAAGAATTTCTGTCTTAAAACACGCACATAGAAAGAGCAAAGATAATGGAAACAGCTATTTTACTAGACATACTAACAATTCTTTTTCATGTATTTTAACATAGTGACTAGAAATGAGTCAGTTAACTGGCAGCAGGCTACAATACTCAAAGGTTTAATCTGAATGTACTAATGCAGATTTTAAATCACACTTTCTGGTTATAAGAAAACAACTACCCCTCAGAGAATTCCCCAGTATCTACAGCGTTTCAATAGAGCCTTCAAAGTATTGTTTTGAGTGACAGCCTTCTATGATAATTTCTCAACCAGTAGCACCATTCCAACCATACTGGAACCTGGTTAAAAATTTGTGACCAAAAACCAGATTGCTTTTTGCTTATTACTCGCTGTGAAATCACATGTATTATAATTTTTACACTTTAGGTTTATGTAAAAATCATCTTTATTCTGAATCAGTGGTTTTACAGAACAAACATCTAATGAGGTCCCATGATTTAGCCTGAAGTTCCTGAGAAACAATGAAGCCTTGAATGTGTTTGACAATGCATGCTTTTGTGGAATTTTGACTGCATCAGTTCTGGGGTGGGAAATGTTGAACCCAAAACCTCATTAAGGAAGACTCAAGTATTATTTGAGCACAAGAGCAAATGATCGGTCACCCCTGTGAAGTCAATCAGCCCATAGAGAATACAGTCATTTTAAATGCCTCAAAAGTGATGTTATTTCATTCTGAATTTGTTAGGGATATCACATCATCTCTACAGATTTTCATGTGAGCTCACTTTCTAGGACCAAGTGTCAGCTCCTGTTGGAGTTACCTGCACTGGCCAGCACTCTGCAGACCCAAACACCACCTGGGAATTGCTGTTCCTTGTCCCTGAGCACAGAATCTGATCCAGCCCAACTGCTCAAACTCATAGGGACATCCTCACATTTTAGCATATATAGATTTATTATTTTTAAGTCTTAAGAACACTTCTTCAAAATGTCATAATATTTATGATCATTAGATGAGAATACTTGAGCAAAAATTCAGCCTGACACATTATATTCCCCACAACTACCATGACCACTTATGTATAATTTTATCTCCAAATATTGGTTAACCTCATATAACACAATGATTTTCATATTATCTCAAAGTAAAACATAAAATTAAATGATTGAGAAACTTAACAATAATGAATCTTTCCCACCAAAAACTGCATTGTTAGCTGCATTATTTCCTAGCTTTGACTCTCAAGTACTTCCTCCCCCTGGCTTATAAGAGGAGGTACTTACCTTATAAGGTACTTACTTTTAAAGTACCATAACAATTGCTGCAGAAACAGCTGCAGCTATATGTCCATTTAACACAGTCTTTTGAAAAACATATATTAATTCCCTAATATAAACTTGCACACATGCTCACACAAAACGTAAGAAACAAAACAGCACTGTGATCCTCAGAAATTTAATGGCATGAAATAAAGCTATTTTCAAGACTGGCAGAGTTGTAATACTGCATAGATATGATCCATATGCTAAAATTCTGTTCAAGTACTTACTGCTCCATAAATAGAAACAGTTCTTGTCAGTGTACTGCAGCAAAAAAAGAAAGACTATATGGAAGGCTTGGTGCAGAGCAAGGGTGAATCGTTGAACTGGGCTTCCACTATGATTAGATTTGGAATTATTAAAGTTTGTAAGAAATACTGAAGTTAGCCTGCTTCATCAAGGTCTTTTCATCTTATCCAGCCTACCAAATATGCTTTGGAAGTTCAAAAAAGCACTCTGAGAGCTATATTTTAAAAGAGTCAAGTCTGACTGTAAAGATCATCTGCCAAATCCTCTCCTTCATATACACTCCTAAGGGTTAGAAGACAGAGGACAGAAAGGATGAGAGAAAAAGAGAGGGTCATTATAGTTGAAATTCAACACACTGAAGTTGGCATCATCAAAATAAAGAGCTCCTCCCGTTAATCATGAAATTTAGAGTACTGGAAGATCTACCAGACCTATTTTACTGAACAGGAAAATTCAGTACCAGAATATTGTTAAATCGAGTTAGCATTATCAGTGAAAAAAATATGCTCTATTTCCTATTATTTATGAAGCCCTGTTCTTTTCTTTCTTACCAATTACATTCCCTATCATTTCCAAAATATACAAACTCTTTTCAATCAACAGATTTCTTTATTACAGCGTACTGCATGCTTGTTACTGCCTCTTTGCTATATTGAACCCTTGATTGGACAAGCTTTTCGAATTTAACATGGACTGTGATTGCACACATCAAACAAATTAAACCTGCCAATCTCTTTTTGGAGGATATCCTTTATATACACTATCACTGAAGAGCACCCCAAGTATATTTGCTTAGAAGAAATAGGGAAGGAGGAAATATTATTACAGCAGAGTCAGAAGACATTTATCTCCAAGATGTGTAACTGGCCCTGCATCCTCTTTTTCCCATTTTCCAGTGAATTATTTTATAGAACAGAAAAACATAATTTCTCAGTGTCTGTTTTACAATCATCAGTCTGTTTTTCCTTTTGGAAAATAGTTAATCATCTTGCAAAAATGAGATGGCAGTAAGAGATGAATGACCCTGAAACTGACTTTCCTTAGGTTAAGCAGTTGTAAACCCAGATAAAACAATTCTTTGTAGAGTAACAGAATTAAAATGCATTGGGTTATGTAAGCCTGTTCAAAGTGAGACTCCACTTTGCAGAGCGCTTTTGATTCTGCAAGCAGGCAACAAGCAACAGGATGAGAGAATGGTCTTAAGCTTCACAGGGGAGGTTTAGGCTGGACATTAGGAGGAATTTCTTCACAGAAAAGGTGATTAAACAGTGGAACAGGCTGCCCAGGGAGGTGGTGGAATCACCATCCCTGGAGGTGTTTAAGAAGAAACTGGACATGGCACTCAGTGCTGTGGTTTATTTGGCATGGTGGTGTATGGTCCAAGGTTGGACTTGATCATCTTGGAGGTCTTTTCCAACCTTAATGATTCTGTGACCCCATGAAGATGAAAATACTGGAAAGCATTTGCTTGAAAGAGGGATTTCAGAGATGCATTGGTTTAAGATCAAGGTCAAGTGGGAACAAGTCTAAAAACAGAAAAGCAAATAAACAGAAAGCCCCTGCAATATCAAAAAACAGAACTGAGCAAAGTCAAGACAATAAAGACAAGCCAAGGACTGTACAAAACCCACAGAATAAATTAGAAAAAAATTTAATTAAGATACCTGCAAGCAATGCTTGCCTAAAAGCATTCACAGTTCTTTGCACTTATTAAAGCTTAATATAAATTTCTCTTCTGCAAATGCTCATGAAACTGATATATATGCTTCTCTGGAAGACACTATCAGTTTCCTGCTTTATCTGAATCATCAGGGAAACTTAAAAATGACAGACTATTCATGCTGCTTTTACAGCTGCTGAGCACTGAACCTTCATTCAGAAGATCAAGGTGCTACACTCAGCTCTGCCACCACTTTGCAGCATTGTATCAGACCAGTTGCTGAATTCAGGCTTCATTTTTGTCTGCAGAACAGGTTGGATGGCACCTCCTCCTCAGAACTACTTCTTCTCTTGCACTATAAATTCTACAGGCAGGACTGGTCTTAAAGATTGCCTATTTGTGGTGCACCAGACCTCTAGATAGCAGCAGAATACAAATAATAACTAGTGATGTGAAACCAGTCTTCTGAGGGAAGAGGTGAATGATATATCACATTTCCAATTTTTGTTTCAGAGATGCCTCTGCTGGCATCTGTATTTTTGATGGCATAAAATATTCCTCTTCAACTGCTAAAGATGCTCGAGTCAGAGTTGCAGAGTTGCTAAAGATGCTCGAGTCATGTGAGGCACTTCAACAGTTTGAATACTACTTAAATTTTGGCTATGTTCATTCTCATCAAAAGCTCACAAGTCTTCAAGGTGGAAGCTCTACTCTTTTCTCTCAGAGATGGAGGAAAGAATACAATGGATGACCTGGATCTGGAATATAAGAACTTATTATCTGTAGTTAGAACAGGTATTTGTCTTATTTTTGCTGAAACTGGTAAATTCAATTTTAATAGCAACAGTGCAACCAGGTATCTAGCACATCATAGAAGTCACCTGTGCATTTCAAATGAGACATGCAAAACAAAGTTAAAACCAAAATCAAGATTTAAAAGCTGCTAAATTTCTTAGAAGTTGAATTAGAAAGCTTAGATTTAAATTTAATGAAGAATCTGCTACCCTACCTTGCTTTCACTTTCACTTGACACAGAATTTACACCAACAATCTACTGAATGACTAGGTGTTGCTGCGGCTATCATTAAAAAGACAAAAATCAGAACAGTGAAGACATACTGCAAAAACCTAACAAGATCTCTAGGCATTTAGCATATGTAGTTCATTTAGTGAACTACATATGGGTTTCTGCCTACCACGGGCAGTCTTGGTGCTCCCCACCTGCACAGAGGTTGAACACCATCAGCCATGCACCAAGGTGCACTCACTTCTGGAACAAGCCTACACCTCCTCCTCATACAGCCTTCCTCACCACAGGCAGTGAGCCCAGCCTCTAAGAGGATACAGCCACACTGGATAAGGACTAACTTGCACACTCCAAAAGCGTGGCAGGAAAACGCAGTCTGAGGGAAATTGAAATGTTAATGCTGAAAGTTCCCAACAGCCATGTTTTACTGCAATTACACCTTGAGTTAGACACCACTTTGCAGACAATGAAATGGGCAGGATGCAGTGGGGCACACACCATGAAATGTCATCATTGACTATATGGGAAGGAAGAAGCTAAGGGTTAAGATGAATGCAGAGGTTCAGTGAAAAAATAATTTGTTAAAGATCACTCTTTTAATTCAGTTTTGCTCCAAGGCTTGGAAGATATAAATATGCTGTGCCTAGTGAAATTGTCTCCACTAATACAAATATAGCTTTTTTCATAAGACTAAACTGTGAAGGTCTTTTGTCAATACCAGGTACAGATATTGTACATTGTATTCACAGATACAATGGTTTTTAGAACACATAATTCACTACACAGTCACAGGTTCAGGTGACTAAACACTCCACAATTTTGATGGTAGGAACTGAGCAGGAAAATGAACTTCAGAGCACACTCAGACAAATCTATTGCTCTGCAGATGGCAGACCCCAATGTCTTCTTAGCAATGCTTTGGATTTGTGACACTGAAGAAAATACTTCTGTGTTTAATCGCATTGCTTAATTGTTCCAATTAACAATTAGAACTTCATCATCACAGAAAACTAGTATTTCTGAAATGAAATTCATCTAAACAGAAGAAACACTGAAATTATTTAAAACCATACAAATATATAGAACCATTGAATTTAAAAACAAACAAGAACACTCTGGGCCAATGAAAAAGCCTCAGAATCAGTGCTGAGAACTGGCTAATATAGTTATATAGATTTTAGTAAATATTATGGCATTAGTTTGATATTGGTAACTGCTTCCCAAAATTCACATTAAGCCTCTAAAAATTCTAAGCATTGTACACAGAGATTCTCAGGTACTGTGTTAGTGTACACTATGTTAGTGAAAGTCCTATATACAAAATTATCATTCAGACACCTGAACCACAAATGTGGTGGTCAGAAGAGACATGGACAGAGAGGTGCATTCCACAAAGACAGTCAGCAGTGCGAGGGACACTGATGGAAGTTTTGCTCAAGGCATTTAATATACACATTTAAAATGGACATAATTCCTTTGTCCTACGAACACTTTTCTGACACTAAACTGGATAAGGAAGTTCTTTTTTATGTTAAAAATCAGCTTACACTAATGCACCAGCTACTGCCCTTTATATTATTAACTCTGTTTCTTCAAATAATTGTAAGTTCATCCAGCTCATCTCCTTACCATTTCTTAACAAATCAGACTTTAAAATAAGAAAAACCCAGAACAAGATTGCAAAGAAGCCAGTAAACAGCATCCAGATAGGTCATATATGTCACTGATACACTTTATTTTGAGAACAAATTTATATGGAATAGTTAAGTAAAGATTTTGAGTGTAACTGGACTTGAAGTCTGATGACGAAGTCTAAGCTGTAAAATCTATGGACAACTGATAGATAACCACAAAAACCCACTGCAGACACTAAAGTTATTCAGAACTGTAAACATATTGCAACTGCTGCTGCAGGGACCACAAAAAGGCTACAGCTGCTTTGTACATATATGCAAAAACATGTATAAGGTGAACTATCTTTGCAAACCAGTATTCTATAATAACCTCTCTTCGCTTTTCTTTCTTGGTCATGTGTCTCCTGGGGGAAAAAAACTAAACATTTTTGAGAGTTTAACTGTTATATTTTAGCCAAAGAAGCTACTGCAGTTTCTTTTCTTCCAAAGATATAAAAAATGTTTACTTACTCAAATCAAAAGAAAGATGCTAACTAAAGCTGATTTTAAACTGTTGAGGTCAGCATGAAACCAATTCTGACCAGGTTATCACAGGAAACCCTTCAGATCCAGCGGCTACTGGTAAATGGAAGGGCAAGCTAACAGGGTGCACCCAGTTAGCCTCACCCAGTGCAGATGCCATCCACATCCAGACCCAAGGACTGATGCCTTCCCTTTACTTTTCCCCAGATTAGCAGCTGCTATCTGGACATTTATCTACAGCTTCCCCAAAGGATTTCTAGAAAAAGAAACAGTCATTACACAGAATGACATAGCACTGTAAAATATTTTCAAAATGATAAAATAAGTAATAACTTTTTCTGTGCATAGATTACATTAAAAGCCAATGCAATGTTTTTAAAAAATAATACAAGAATTCCTGTTGAAAGCTACTGTGTAAATACTATTCTTTTGCATTAAGCTATGCACAAACTGGAAAAAACTATTATGAAATGTGAATTTAACCACTTTGTGAACACCAAATATTCACAATGTTAACTTCCAGGACACTTACATCTTAGCAAGTACAGGGAAATCACAGATTTCTTTTCAAAGATAATGGTACAGAGAGGGATAGAGGGAATTTGTGTAAAAAATTATTCTGCCGGTATTTCTGTTGACTTTCAACTAGAAGATTCTATGCAGCTTCTCATACATTATAAGAAGGTGCCAGTTAATAAAACAGAAGAAAAAGCTTTAAGAAACATATTTTATTATTGAGAACACTGCAGGAAAACACTGTGATGCGATAATCTGGCAGGAACAACTTCCTAACAACACACTGACATCTCTATGTGCCCCAACCCTGGCAGCATTCAAAGCCAGGCTGGATGGGGACCTGAGCAATCTGATGGAGTGGGTGGCATCTCTGTCCATGCTGGGGGGTTGAAACAAGGTGATCTTTAGCATCCCTTCCAACCTAAGCTGTTCTGTGATTCTGTGATAATCTCCAATGTATGCTCCAGTGCCTCAGTTACTTCAGAACAGACAGACACCAACTGACCAACTGCATAGAAAAGTTTCAATGCAGAAGCCTAAACTGACCAGTAAGAATTTGGACAGTATCAAGAAGAGCATATTGATGAAATGATAATAATAATTTGATTTTTTTGCTCTCTATCTTTAATGTATATGCAACATTGTGAAACTTGCTTTCAGAAATCAGGTATCTAAGTCTAACAAATTATGCACCGATGACCTTTGGAGACTCTAAAGGTACAGTCACAGCCATGCATTTTTTAAAAACACTGCTTTTCACGATAATGGGTGTATGTACAAAATTAAATGAGGCTTGCAATATAATCAGCGTGGTTGGCTGCATTAATACATTCCATTTCAATTTAAAATCACCACAAGCCAAGAGTAACGAATTTAATTTGATCAGTTGTTCACAGAAAACACTGAAAAGAGATGTAAGCACACCTATCAACAGCTGGTAACATGGCCTACTTTCAAAAGCAATTAATCTGTTTTTACAGAACCAGAAACTCTAGAAATATTCAAATTCAGTTAAAGCCAAGTACTGTTAGGAGAGTGGAAAGGAGTTGTCCTAGTAAGAGCATCTTAACACATCAAGTTATTGTTTAAATCCACAAAAGCCAGAATATTCAAATGGAAAGGCCAAATCTCTAACAAAAAGGTGCAGTCAGGTGGTCTACTAACAGCAATAACCCATTGTAACTCCACCTCAAAGATTTGACTGCTCTTTATGATATTTTTCAACTGTATTTCATATTTAACTGGGTTTTATGAGCTCTTGCTAATATTAAATATGCATATTTAGCTGCAATAGAAAAAGTACACAGATTAACAGTAACTTTGTATAAAGCCTGTCATGCACAAAGAATACACACTTTCAAAAGCAGAACAAGCTCCCATGTAATTAAAAACACACAGATTCATTACTTCCCACTCAAAAAATACTGAGAACAATGTTGTCTTATCTATCACATCTGTCATGCTTGCCATGCTCTAACTTTGTGAATTTTGGTCCTGGAGGCCTACAGATCTCTCTGGCTGAGAAAATTTTTCTGGAAGCTAATGAAACCAGATGAGACTGAAACTAACTTACAAATGGAACAGCACCATACCAGACTGCATCCATTCAGTCATTGATTAGCACCTCCATGAGAGGAAATTTTTGAGAGTTTCAAATCCAGCAGAATTATCCAAAACACAGCTTCGATTGTAAGAGGAGACAGCCAGTAGAAAAGCCTTTTCTGAAGAATGATGATCTTGTGTTTCAGCACATCAGTGCCATTGGAAGATTTGGAATTCAATTGCCATTTACTCACTTAAATTGTTACCATCACCAATTTGAGGAAATTACTTTCTCATAACATCAAGGGTAAGGCCACATACACAAAAGTAAAACAAGACACCTGAAAGGAAATTGCTCTGTCAAAAACAGTCACTGAAACAGCAGAGATGGCAACAGACTAAAGCATATGCTGCTGGCACAGAAGATCAAGTGTAAACAAAAGAAAAACACCATTTGTGAACTAGTTTTGGATGAAACACGTGGCCAAAATTAAACGCCTCTGCTTTGCTTATGACAAAATCCCACAACTTTGGTGAAAGAACAACCCCCACATGAGACATTTAATCCAAAAAGGCTATAAGTATAAACAGAAAAATATACATTTAATAAACACTTGCCCAACTTATTCATGACTTTTTGTTCAAGTATTTGGTAACAGCTAGCTTCCCAATTTAGGCTGTAGACTGGGAGTAACATATCAGCTTTGTAACAGCACTTGTTTTGATCATGAGCTTTTGTTACATTCTCAAAGGTATGAGATATAACCATCATTTTTCATCTTCATCTACCTTCCACACAATATTTTACAGATTAGGAGGCAAAGCAGATCCCCAAAACACCAGAAAAAAAGATTAAGATGAAAGTATATCTCCTTTCTATCTGTAAGGGAACCTGTTATACTGAAACAACCCCCACTTAATGAAATGCTACTCACTCTTAAGTAAATGCCTATCTCCCTGTGAGGAGCAAACAAATGCATAATTCTTTGTGATATACGTAATGCCAGAAAAGAATCCCACAGATCATGGCTACTTAGATACATTTCTGGGATGGGTGCCCAACACAGGACTTTTACCAACTGTGTGCAAAGTAATCTTTCATCATCCTCTAAAAGAACATAATCAAATTATGCAGTAGTTGCTTGCAGGGGACTCATATCTGTAGATATATCTGTAGGTAAACAGCATCTATATGTGTATTAAAATGGAAGAAACTGCCAACATACTGTTGTTCCTCCTGAATACACCCATGTGCTTTACATAAATTAAGAAAGTTAATTTCCCTTCCGTCTTAAAACTTTAAATTGTCTCTTTTTTCCCTGTCAGAGTAGTCCTGCTGAGCATTATAGAGTCAAACTTCCTCAGAAAACAGCTCACTTAGTGAGTCACTGGTGCTACAGTCACCAGATGTCCAGCAGCATGACGATCTGGGACCAGAAACATCCAGCTCCCTGATGGTTACAGATGCGGGGTTACAGACTCCGTGAGGATGGGCAAGAACCATCCCAGTACACACTGAATGAGGAACATCTGTCCTCTGTCACACCACAGAGTGACCAGGACTGAAATACTATCTCTTGTCATCATGCTGCACACCAAGTGCAAGGGAACACTTCCAGCTATGGTCATGTAGACAGGTATGAGATAAACCAGGGAAAATGTAACCATTTCTGGCAAACTTAAGCTTACTGGTCCCTAATTTAATTAGACTAGTAAAAATAAA
The DNA here is from genome assembly GCA_013399455.1 of Anthoscopus minutus. NCBI lineage: Eukaryota > Metazoa > Chordata > Aves > Passeriformes > Paridae > Anthoscopus > Anthoscopus minutus. The sequence goes on along the minus strand of VWYI01039997.1, from coordinate 45,086 downwards.
GAAATCCAAGAAATAATTATTAGTTCACATGGAAAGTTACTAAATAACTCAAATTCCACTGCTGGTGAAGCTTACACCCTCTTCAGGAAAGCAAGCTGGACTGACTTCTGAAAAGCCATCTTTTCACAAAGCAGACAAACTACTCCCTGCCACCTTTACTTTGCAATGCTGGAGGAAAAGCAGTTGAGAAAATGAAGAATCACCACAGTTTAGCACTTGGGAACATCACTCCTTTCTAACCTAGTGTACAGTAACTTTAAGAAATGAATTACTCTGTTTTAATACACTGGCCAATGTATAAAGAAAATGAACACCAAACATTTTAATTTTTTTAAAACAATTTTCCCTGTTTCTCCCTGTGCGCTCCTCCCAAATTCTCCCAATCCTTCACACGACACTCCAGTGGCTAAAATACATACCTGCAGCTATTCTGATACAGTGATCAAAATTCTTTCTTTTCAAAGACCCCCCACCCAACCCACACGACCTACTAGAGTCTGTATCCTCTATCCTGCCCTTCAAGAGCACATGAGATGAGCCACTCTGACATAGTGAGATCACAGGCTCAGCTGCCACTAATACATGAAGGACACAGCAATATCCTCTGTCCCACTGACAGAACCAGCTCCACTACCAGGATGCCAATACATTTGTTTTCTGCCCCTCCAAGGGCAATGACTGCTGGTCAACTCCTATTTGAGAAGTCAGCAAATCTGAATTGGGAATACAGGAGATTTGCATTCAGCAGAACAATGGATGTGAAACAAGGAAGCAGGTTACTTGGGTACCTCAACACTAAGTACTTTCTGACAAAGACTGCATTAGCAGATGACAGGAGACTGAACACACAGCAAACAAAATGCTTTGTAGGTTTTTCTGTCCCTGATGTTGCAGTTGATCTGGAAGACAATGTGCAGAGTCCCTCAGGCAGAGATAGCCTTTGATCTCAGCGTACTAACTTGATACACTTACAAATCTGTGAGTGCCTTTTGTCTTCTGCCCTCCCTAAAGTGGGTCTACAAGTAAAATAATGGATTATCTGAGGCTGCTCTGCCATAAGAAAATATATTTTAAAGGCCCTTCTAAAGTCAGCTTTGTAAATGTGTATTTTCCTTTTTCATGCTTGACATTCAAGCAGAAAGGAAGAAAGATTATGTGCTATGATCTGTAGAATATTAAACTCCTCCCCATGATAACTTCATCTGGAGTTATCAAAATTCCTGTATTTACTGAATATGAAAAAGCAGAGGTTGATGGAGTTGGCTTTTAACTGCTAGAATCTTTTGTGGGTAAAAAATAGCTATTAATAGATAACAACTGTTCACCTCGAAGATTGCAAATTAATTTTCAAATGACCCAATACAAGAAGTTTAGTCTCTAGATTTGTCCCTTCAAAAAATAGTACCAGTGTAGAACTACAACCTCTGCTTCTCCACAAATAATCACAAAAAAATAGCCTGCTCCCGTGACAGAAGCCAGAACTCCATTCTGAAAGTGATTTTTAACCAGCTAGTTTGCAGACCTCAAGACAGGCTTTTCTACAGGAGTGATGGAAGTTACAGAGTTTTGCCTCCACATAATGAGATGATATAGAGTCTATACAATTAGCTATGCATACCTTAAAAATAGGTTATTCTGGGATGCAGAAATTGTTTATTTCAGAACACACTTTTCTCACTTTGTTTTAGCCAACAGAGGCTGTAACTGGAGAAGGATAAAGAGAAGTACTTTCACATTATTTTTTATTCTATGGTAAAAAACCTCGAGGTGACTGGAGCGCTGTACACATGAATTTTCCACACTTGGCATCTAACATTGTAACATGTCCTTGGTACAATTTTTCCAGTAATACTGCTATGTAGATCTGAACTAGTCACCACCCTAGACCTCCTTTATAACCAGCAAAACAAGGAGGCATTTCTCATGTGTGATACATATCAGCCAAGTACAGATGAGATCAGCTGAGCCATGTCCTAGAACTACCTAATTCTCCCCAAAATCCAGAGGACCCCAGCCTGATAAAACTCACAAACAAATGCTTGAACTTTGAGACCTTAAAGCCAGTGGTGATAAAGTGTATTCCTCTGCAGAGAATATTCTCCACTAGAAATATCTGGTGTGGAATGCCTGCTTTGCTTTACATAGACAGGAAGAGAACAGCAAAGCCCGATCTCACAAAGTATTTACAGAATCAACTACCTACATAACAAGGTAAGGAGTGTGTGCACAAAAAGCTGAACACAAACTAGCAACAGGCTCTTGCAGGAAGAAGGCAACAGCACCAAGGGCTGTATCAGCCAGAGCAACACCAGCAGATGCAGGGAGGTGACCCTTCTCCTTTGCTCAGCCCTGGAGAGAAACATCTGGAGTGCTGGATCCAGTACCTTTTATTAAAAGCAATCAGTCTATTAGCTGAAAGATAAGGGTGGCTTACTACATAAAAAGCCCATCACTGGGGTAGTTTATATTATAATTGGGATATACTGCTCTACAGAGCTTTGCTTTATAATGGAATGTTTTTTTGATCTCCAGGCATTCCTTGAGCCTCTTGTGGCTAGGCGTACTTGAGGACACAAAGTAACCATGTTGCTGGAAAATTTTAAATGTAAAATTGTATGTGTAAGTTCAACTGTACTTTTTTTCTTGAGTGCTGTTTGTCGTTTCCAGTATGAAAAGAACTCAATTTTTAAAATCAAAGTATATATACCAACTTGAATTATGCTAAGAACATGGTTTATCATAATAATGGCCTTTAAAAATGTGCTATTCAACAGAAATACTGGCCTACTCCAGACATTTCAAAAACATCAGCTTGCAAGTGTTGAAGAAACTTCCCAAGAAGGATGTATTCCATCTGTAAAAGTGCTGATTTCTGCAGGGAGAGATTTCCTCCCAAATCATATTTTATGTTTAGAGGGACAGTTAAAAACCCCTTCTTTTGACTACTTTTCCAGAGACTTCACCGTACACATCCAGAACAAGATGATACAAAATTGTATTTTCAAGCCAACCCAAGTCTATAATTCTTTAAGAGATATCTAATGCCAGTTTAAGGCTGTGCCCATGATTGTGCAACAGTTTTCAGTAATACTCTATACATAGAGATCTTATTTAAGAATTCCCTAATTGAGGAAAAACTCACAGGATAACAAGTGTAATGAAATCCAGTTTAGGGATCTCCTAATGGGAACGCAGGACCTAATTTTAAGCATTCTGGATTCAAACAACCCATAATAATAACGGCCTACATTTTGCAATTAACTATTTGACTGTCCAGCCGTACTGCAAAATAGCTTCATTTATTGTTGCCTCTAGAAAATCCTTCAACACTTCTGTTGCTCAGAGCTCTCACATGCATTTTCCATACTGAGAATTTTGGGATTGTTTTTTGTCAAATTCACTTCACACATCTGTTCTGCTCTTTTATGTCTTTATTTTTATTTTGCACTAATGCTCTTTCCTCACATAGTTCAAAACAAGCATTTTTCATTTCCTTTACAAAATACAACCCCTTTAACAAACAATTCCATATGAATCCCTGTGCCAACCTAATAAAATGTTACCTTGGTATTAATATTTTGTTGGGCCTTTAATTACAGTACCAACACAGTGCCATGGATTTGGACAGGACAACTGAAAGTTCTTTACTTGTCTCTCAAGAATCAAAGATCAAATGAATAACCTACAGCCCTTTCTTTCCCCATGAAAGAGAAGTTTACTACATAACTGCTATGCTACAAAAAATCCTCAACAACTCAAATCCCCTCCAAGTGAAACAATTTTTGAAGTATAATACTGAACCACCAGCATTAGAAATTATTTCTACAGTCAGGATAGAGGCACATGGACAAGTAACTGCAAGGCACCCTAATGTATGAATGTGTAATGTAAGGCTTTATCACAGTATCAGGGATAAGGATTATCTTATACTGTGGTAATCTGTGATTGTATTTTACCCTTCTTTCTTTTATCCTCATGAAACTTCTGCAAAGTCTGAGTATACTGTCACCTTCCCTTCAGTTCTATTTTTTGGTAAAGGATGCTGACCTAAGAGCAGCCAAGGGCTTTCATGACAGTAAAGCACCTCCATACCTGGAAGGACATGGGTCTGAAACATGCAGCAGGTGACAATGGATGCTGGTGGTAGCAGGAAACTGAAAGCTATTTCCAAAGGATCTCTGAACAGTCTTGTCCTTATTAAGTAAAAAAAGTGTGAAGATGAAGGCTTCTAAAAGCCCAGCATGCCTATCAATTTTCAAGAATCTTATCGAAATGATTGTATTTCCCCTTTAAAAAGCCATTAATAGAACTGCAAGAAGGAAAACCCTAAAGGGAACTTACAGGAAAGATGACAAGAGACTATTTACAAGAGCATGTAGTGACAGGATGAGGGGAAACAGGTTCAAACTCAAAGGGCAGGTTTAGATAAGATATTAGGAAGACATTCTTTACTGTGAAGTTGGTGAGGCACTGGGACAGGTTGCCCAGAGAAGCTGTGGATGCCCCATCCCTGGAAGTGTTCAAGGCCAGGCCAGGTGGCCAGCCTGGTTTAGTGGAAGGTTCTCTGCCCCTGGCAGTGAGGCTGGAGCTGGGTGATCTTCAAAGTCCCTTCCAACTCAAACAAATCTATGATTCTATGCTGGAATAGCTGAGCAACCCAGGACCTGTATGAGTGGAAGTGTGTTTATTTCCAGGGCAGCAGAGATGCCTGGAAATGGAGAAGCATCAAGAGCAGCAGCCAGACACATCAGAGCTGCCATAAAACCCACAGACATCACAGGCAAAAGTGGGTCCTGGAAGCCCAGGTTGAAACAAAGCATATTTGGTGCCCCTATGGGTCAGTGCAGCATTAGTAGTACTTTCAAGACAGAGAACACATGTATGTAACAAAAATTGCTACTGTGAAATGCCTTAACAGAACAAAAATTATACTTTTTGATATTTGGAAGAAAATCCTGATATGTTCATAAGTTGGTAGACTAAATACTGAAATAAAATGCATGTTTTGTCTAAACAGGAGCTCCTGACTGAATAACTATCTTCAAAATTTGCCAGAACAACACAATAAAACCAAAAGGAAACAAAGTCTTTAGATTGTATTCAGAAGTTCAAAAAGTCACGAACGCTTCATTGTAATTTCTGAATTTTATTGGAGTTCCTGTTTTTTTCAGAAAAACTGAAAAATATGTTTAAGTTGTGCCCAGGTCACCTTTATGGCTGCTTCCATCACTGTGGTACCTGAAATAGGGCTTAAACTGGGAAACAGCTGATAAATCTTTGGAGAACAGAAATAGAAAAACCAGAAATAGTGGTTTTAAGCTTGCATACAGGCTTTCAGAAACTAAACCTTCAAATTAGAACATCTTCCTCTTTCTCTTTTTTGTTACATGAGAAGGGCAACGAAGCTAGAGAAGGTGTATAACTGCTTACCAGGTGCAGCTGAGGGAGCTGGGGGTGTTAAGCCTGGAAGGAGGTTCAGGGGAGACTTCATTGCTCTCTACAACTCCCTGAAAGGAGGGTGTAGCCAGGTGAGGGTTGGCCTCTTCTCCCAGGCAAGCAGTGACAGGGCAAGGGGAAGTGGCCTCAAGTTGCACCAGGGGAAGTTCAGGTTGAATGTTAGGAAACATTTGTTGACTGAAAGAGTGGTTAACCACTTCAGGAATGTTTAACCCATTCAGGAATGGGATGCCCAAGGATGTGGTGGCGTAACCATCCCCAAGTGTACTCAAAAAACACACGACACTTGTTTCTAAACAAGAAGCTACACTTGAGATCTCTTGATTTAAGTAATATTCAAAATAATTGAATTATGTCACAAGTTATCATGCCATTGCATTCATGATAACTAATTTCAAACCCATTAATTCCTGTACAATAAAAAATTTAAAGTATGAAAGTATAGAAAAATTTAAAGTATAGCAACCATATTCCTGGTTACTGTAGTTTACCACTGCTCTTCAAAAACATGGCAGTTAATGCTCTTTCCAAGTATGTTAACTACAGTGGTTTTGGTCACTCACCATTATTTTTCATTAAGTATGTTTTAAACTACAAGCTCAGCTCTATTTAAAAAAAAAATAGGTCTCTTTAATGCTTTTTTGCCCTCCACCATGACTAGGTAACAGAATCTCAAATTAAAATGTTAACAAATGTGCTACTGTTAGCTTATGGAAGATATATCGTCATATTGGAAATATAAAACAATACTAATCATCTAAATATTTTAATTCCAAGTCTGTAAAATTCTATTAATGTCAAATATTATTTGTTTTTATAATATAAATAAACTAGCTTAGGCTGTCACTCACTTCTTTTTATTCATTTTTTGTTTTGTCTTACTGCATGGATCTCTCACAAAGTGAAAAATGTCTATTTAATGGTAAGTGGAAATACTACAGTACGTAACGTTTTCATGTCAAAACAATTACATTATTATGTTCTGAGTTAAATAATATAAGATAGGAAAACATTTTGATATGCATTTAACAGTTGTAATCCTTGCAGGATCAAATCAACTCCTTCCATACCTATTTCTGCCAGATAAAAACAAAGAGCTCCCTAACCTGACCAGCTGTCCCTTGTAGCCACTGGTCTCGCCCCAGAAGGGGGACAAGCCAGGACAGAAGAATATTCTTCTGTAATTTTTTTTTAAAGGCTGAACCATATTTTGGCCTGTCACAGATGACTAATCTGTTCTCAAAAGCCAATCACATTAGACTGAAACACGAAATTTGGTAGTTGGATTGTTAGAATGATATCAACCTCAAAATAACTACAGAGGTCATAGAATGAGTGTGGCTTTGCTTAGAGAGGAATTGGAAAACTGCAAGTGGAGGCTCTGCCCACAAGACAAAGAGGTATTTATTTTCTGGAATACGTACTCCAAACTCTGTCTTGTGCATTCTTTATTTTCAAGGCAGCAACACCCATGGCTCCAAGTGCTCAATTGCCCCTGCTCCTCCAGAAATACATCAATCAGGATAGGCTGATACCACGACAATTTTCTGATGTAGAGATGGCAAAATTGTAATACTCCTTCATGGAAGGCAGTATTTTTTTATTTAAATATACCAAATTTAAGCTGCCTTTAGACACTTCTTTCTCTTGTGCTGCATTTTTATACAAATATCATGTACTATTTCTGTGTCCCCTATGGAATAAAACAAAAATTTTCCATTATGCTATTCTTCACATGGTTACTAGTTCCTAATAAAAAGAAGAGATTATCTCCATCCATTTTCTAGAGAAGAGAGCATGACTGTATTTTCATAATGTATTTGATAGAAGTCCTTTGTTGAGGATACAGAAAGATACTTCAAACTAAATGTCTCCTGTGCAGTTATTATACTTCAGTGAGTATAATAATTAACATAATTTTATTTGCAGCAATAATTTCAATCTTGGAGGTTAAATAAGGCTCCTATTTTCACAAATAGTGACTCCACGTGTTTCTTTTAATGGTCAATATAATTTCAATGGGTTTGGAGACAATTTCTCTTTAGGACTCACATATGTAGGAGATGTGAGTTTATTACATTTAACTTCAAGATGATGACATATTCATATACATCAACTGCAAACCCAGGCCAAGTTTGGGAGCTAAGAAAAGCATTTGGCAAGTATACAATAGAACAGCTTCCTTATGTAACAAGCACAGAAAAATTACACACTGACACATGTGAAACACAGTACTAAGTCTAGAGGCGTTCCAAAGAAATTTCAGAATTCCAGCGCACCCCTTTCTTCATGTTTCTTTTTCACTGTTTCTCTTCTGACATAGATTGCCATTTTCTTCCTTTTTATTAGTATCACAACTAATGATAACTTTTTAAAAATTATCCCTTTCCTATTAATTCTGCTTTCTGTTACTGAAAGTATATTTCTTCTTGATGATTTTAATACTGTGACATAATAAATGCTTGCTGTCATAATGCATGTGAGAGAAAGCTTTGTATCTCTGATGCCATTTTGATGGCAGTGTTACAGAACAAAAAAAGACCACCAAATCTAACACTTTACAGTACTCTTTTCATTCAAACTAATAAAGGCTGCACATGATTTATTTAACACATTGAAAAAAAAGTTACTATCTTCTTTTAATGTAACACCAGGACAAATAAACCACTGATTGTCCTGAATATTAATTATACTCTTCTATAACATGCAGTAAACTATTTTTGGTTTCAAACTGCCTGATTAGACAAATTTATAATCAAAAATGTGCAATAGTACATAATAAAACAACATACAGATATAAGTACATATCAATACAGGAAAACAATTTTTTTCAGAAGCACTTTTATGCAATAAAAGAAATCTTCGGACCATGAGAAATCAGCTGCATTCCCTTTATCTTTTGTGGAATCAAGCTTTCACTCCACATATACATGGCCACAAACAAACTTTCTCAAATATTTTCATACCTAACCAAACACCCGAACCAGACACCCTCGACTCCAGAATACAAACAATGTCACAAAGATGTTCACTCAAACCATGCAACTTTCTGGATGTTTTGTATACAGAGTCTTTAAATTTAAATACATGAGGTATCAATGGCAAAAATTAAGAGATTCTAAATTTGCAGGCAACACAGTTGAGTTCTCCAACCTCATATCAAGGCAAGTCACAATTAAAGACATGGAAGCCCTTCCACAACCCTGCCCAACTGTACTGCCCATGAGGAAGAGGAAAAAAGAGTGCTGGTGTGAAGTACAACACTGCACACCATCTTCAGTAGGTCACTGGTCTTTTAAATAATCTCTAGTGAACAAATAAGATTTCAGAAAGTTTTTAGTAGATAATTACACTTCCTGATTTTGTAATTAGTGGAACTACATGTAATTACATAATAATTATGACGGTAATTACGTAATTAAGATGTATAATTATGTAGTAAAAAACATTATGGAAATAAAAGCCATCAACTGTATAAGCACAATACATTTTTAAAAATAAATTCTGTATCATCTGTTTAAAGCTACCATTTTCCTCAAAATATCAAAGTGATTATAAGCCATCACTGGCAAGTTCTAAAATACATTTCTTATGAGACTTAAAAATCATACAGATAATTGTATCTTTTTAAAAATCTCTCTAAGCCTTAGCTTTACATTATCTTTCTGATGTTTAGGCAGACATATACTGAATGCACTTTACAAAGTTAAACTGTTTACAATTTTATTTCCAATTTCTACTAAAATAATTTTTACAAGTAGCATTGATGTCAGAATTCTGGTATCTAAAGCACAGGAATTTAAAATTTATTTTTTTTTCAGTACAATCAGATCCATAAAACTTTTGGGTCTTCTAAAAGGAAAAACATGCTAGTCTTGCACTTTTCTCTATAGAATAGAGCAAACTGCTGTGAGAAGCTGTAGTCACTAAAACACCATCGTTTCTGATTTGCAGTGAACAACAGCAGAACTGACTCCCATCAAAAAAACTCCCCCGAACTTTACTGAGGAGATGAAACCAGAAAGACAAAGGTCTCTATAATAAAAATGTCAGTGTTTCAGACAGAAAAGAAACAGTGAAGAAAAACTGTTTCAGAAATATTTTCTGTTTAGAGAAACCCACAAGAGAACTGATAAAGGAGGAGGCAGATGACACCAGAGAGAGGATGCCATCACATGGGTTAGAGATAACAAGATGACCTGCACCTATTCATACTTCAGCAGGAAAAAAAATCCTCTAGTGCAAATGAGAAGATACTTCTGTTTGCCTTTTTCCACATACAAAAAACCCCCATGGCCAAATAACCACTCCCAATTTATGAGGAGTCAGAAATTAGCTAAGCCACTGCTTCATCCCATCTGCAACATCAACACAATGTGCAAGGAAAAAAAAGTCTTCATTAATCAAAACCCTTTTTTTAGTGGCCTGAGCCACAGTAAATGCACTCTTCTCATGCCACAGATTTTCCACATTGTAGACATGCTATAACTGTTTTAACTCATTATTTCTCTTTATTTCCTTCACAAGAAGAGACAATAACTCCAAGAGAGGTGTACAAACCCATTATAATGTGTGATCAAATAAAGGATTATAGAAATGTCCAGTGTTAATAGGGTTTGTTTAGATTTTGTAGGTTTAACAAAAAGACAACATAAAATGAAAGAAAATGGAAAAAACATTACACTTAAAATCTTAAAAAATTCCAATACCAATAAAAAAATGCATATCATTAGGAGAAGATAACCTAAGATTTAAATATAATCTAATTACCTATATATTACATCAAAAGGTTCAAAAACCCTATTGCAAATGCTTTTCAGTATGTTTTGCTTTAAAAAAATGTTAGATTTAAAAAAACTTAGGAAATACTGACTGAAATTTTTAAAAAAAGTTCACAAGTTTTTCTCTTCCAAACAGCACATTAAGGAAAAATGAACAAGTGCTTTTGAAGAAAGACTCAGTTTAAATTATTGAAAATTATTATTTTACAGTCTCTTCAAAACAACATGACTGGAAGACAAAGTACTTGACAGCAAATGTGCAGAGGAGCTTTTGTTTGCTTGGATGTGGAGATCACTACAGTGAACTGAAGTCTTAGTGATGGTGCCTGGAGATGTGATGCCATGAGAAATGTTTTTTTAATTGAACTGTTCCTTCTGAAAAGAGACAGGCCAGCTTTGAGCTGCTGCCAGCTTACAAATAAATGCACACACACATATAAACCTAAGTAATTTATACAATCTCTCCTTACTGTCCACTGGAATGCATATGTAGAAAACTGTATCCCCTTTCTTAACTATTGCAACAAGTATATTGCTGTACTTTTCTGTCTGTATATTGATAAAAACGTGGAAAATTGTTATGATTTACAAAAAGTCTTCTATTTAAAAAAACATCACTTCAGTGATTCACTTCAGCTACCTGACACACCAAGTTATGAACACACTGAGGAAAATCACTCACCACTGAAGTGACAGGATTCACACAAATATTCAGAGCTGAGGTTTTTTTTACATCTAGGTCTAACAGCCCAGAAGAGTTTCTTTTTTCCCCAACATAATTTTTCAGTTTATTCATCCATAAAGTAAACTAGGGATTTTTGATGTTTGCATGGAAGGGTGGAGCGCATTGCACACAAAAAGCTGTAATAAAAGCATGGAAACATCCTTTGAATATGCATTTGGTTTTACAAAACTGCAGCCTGTAAGTATATGATCAAAACAATTACATTCTATTTCCACAAAGTGGCATATACTTCAAAGAGGTAGGTCTCCCTACTCCACAGGAATATTTAACTGCTTTTCCCAAAGTTAACTTCCTCTCATGCTCATTTTCTTCTGCTTATCCATTAAGAGGATATGCTTAGACTTTTCAGAATCAAACCTTTGTGGACTGTTGAACATATTCTGGGAAAGAATCCACCACAGCAGCTTTGCAGTTTCTGTCTCTGAAATACTTAAATGTCTTGCAAACAACAACTGTGACCTTCCCTCTCAGAGAAATGGGACAGTCAAAGGGCAGTAGCTTCCAGCCCCTTTCTATAGTATGGAACATTAAAAAAAATCTGATGACCAGGATCCTATTTTTCCAAAAAGATCACAGCACCATAAACAGCCTCAGTGATACTAATGCATTGTGTAAAAGTAGACTGCAGCATCCTTATCTTCTATTTGATGTCAGATAATGTCAGGGGAAACTAAACTGAAGGCCTCTATGCAAGGCACAGTAGTTGCCTACTACTAGTGATTTTATGGGGGCTCCATCTCTCTTCACTTTGAGAGGTTTTTATTTTACTGTAGTAGAAGCAAAATGAAAACAGCAATATCTTTGAATATTTAACAATACCAGTCGTTGAATGGGTAATGAGATAGAGATTACTATATTTTGATCTCATAATGACACAGCCATAAAAATACATCGGTTTCCATTCTGAAATTAAGACACAGAGTGAGTACATTCAGGTATATGAGCCTCAAATGCTCAAAATCACTGATAGTTGGCCTATCCTTCTCCATCTATATGAAGAGAGGATACTACTGCTTTGCTACTCCTGCTGTTTTCTACTGCTCTGCTTGCTCACCTAAGTAGCAATGTCTTATTAAACCCACAGCCCAGCTTCAAAAAACTGTCAGAAAGCACTGGAAACATGCTGAGTATGTTACTACTCACAATAGAGCATTTTTCCCCTTTCCAGATGAAAAAAATCATGGAGAACAAACGGGCTTTCTAGTATCTGGTATCTTAAATTAGGTGCTTGGGCATAGCAATATTAAAAATTAAACTGTTTTTTAATCTAACTGTGTAACAGTTCCTACTTTAGAAAGACAGCCCAGAATTTTCAGGATTTCACTTTCTGTAGTATGACAACCAAGAACCTCGCGCTGTATCACAATGTTAGCCTATTAAATTGTATCATCATAACAGACCTTAAACTTCCAGATGAAAGGACACATTGGTTTGGAGGATAAATGCTAGTATTAATAATAGGACAAAAGACCCATACCTATATCATCCAAATATTTCTGGGTGGTGTAACTGACAACTAACTTTACCAGTCACTGAAACAAGAAAACATCACATAGACCAGTCAGCTTATTCTTGATTCTCACAGGAAAAAGATGGAACAATAACTATCTAATGATTTCAGTAGATCCCAAATAAAACATGAGTGAACAATGTTGTAATCACCACACTGGTATAAATAAGCAGAAGAAGAGTTTGCAAAACTCTTAAGTATTAAGAGTATTAATGCTTTTGCTGTATTCCTCTGTGGCAGCCCAACCTACTGAAGGTTTATAAAAATTAAAAAAAAAAACCAAACAAAAAAACCCCCAACAACCAAACACACAGAGAAGTGGAAAACTCCTGCTGTTCCTCCAAAAAACAGGTGAGTAGAAAGAGAGTTAGAATACAACACTGCATGTCTTAAATATGTAAAACTCTCTAAGAGAACAGTATATCACCCATTGTGCACAGAACAAGCTTCAGAAAGCAAAATTCACCTTAGATACCAAGACCAGCTCTCCACAGTAAGTACAGCGAGAACATCAAACACCACAAGAAACTGTTTGTACAATGTGACAAGTTGTAGAACTTGCATTGCCAGAGGATTTTTAAATTTAGCCCATCTGTAAAAAGTAGGCTGTGGTATTGATCTTCTAGCATGGAAAGGAAGCAGCTTGGATATCTTTTTGAACTCCCACTGATTTCTCAATTATTATTTTAGATTCCATTTCAATGAATACTATGGGCCTTCAGTATAAATAGCTGAACAAACAAAACCTGCTCTGTAATTAAGATTCTATATTTTGAAGAGGAAAGAACAGAAAATGCAACTGAACTAGTAGTGAAATCTCAAGGTTCTGAATGAGACAAGACTTCAAACTACACTGGAAAATAAGATTCATATCTTCAATCCCTAGCCATCAAAACTTTTTTCTTTTTATAGAAGAACATTCCAAGATAAATAATAACTAAAGCTGCTAATAAGAATAAACAGAATCTACAAAAAAGAACTGGTGTATAAAAATTCAGGAAAAAAGGCAGTAAGATGCAGAAACAAGAAAAGTCCATGCAATTTGGGCTTCAAGAAACAATGACCTAAAACAAAGCAAAAAATCTACCCAAACCAAAAATCAAAACAACAGCTAAGCAGTAGTTTAGTCACATAAAAAGAGAATACTGAAAATAACAAAGACAAACAAATCTTTATTTAAATTTTACCACCATTTTTGATAAAGGCACTGATCACAGATCAAAGACAAAATAGCTTATGAATGATAGCATGGAAACAAAATATTTTTTGTTACAAGGGAAAATAAACACTAGCTTCATGTTATAAAGTGGAGTTCGATAGATTTCCATTTCACACCTACAACAAAAATGGTACAAGGAAATGATTTAATCCTACACAATTTAACATGAAGTGTATCATATCAGTAAAATGTTACTAGAAGACAGAGAACTCTGGTATCTATAAAATAAAAAGGCAGCACAAATAGCCACAGATAATTGACAAATTCTGCACATACAGTAGAGAAAGATATCTTCCTCCCAGAAGAAATCTGACAAATGGGACAGAATTATACATAGGCTTACCATACCCACATAGCCAATTGCTTTGAACCAATTGTCAAAGGAAACTTAAGAGATTTAATTTATCTGGCCTTGACTGCTGCTGAAACACCAAGACTGAAATCACTGGCTCAATGAAGAAGAAAATAAAATAATTTTCAAACAGCTACAAAAAAGAGAAAAATACACCATGCTGAAAGGTTAACTGTCCAAGAAAAAAATGTCCTACTAGAATTCTTACAATTCCTTAAGAATTACTCTGAAAAGTAATTTTATTGAACTTAGCAGTAAGGGTCCAAGAAATATTTTCCCATTAAAGCAGAAGGTGGTAAAGTATCTGAATTCAGAAGCCACCATACTATTTTTCAGAGAGAATTTATTAACCTTGAAGTCTAACATAACAAATGAGATTAAGTAGTCAAAAATTAATGAAACCAGGAAAATTAAGTAAAACAAGTGGCTTGAATCTGAGATATGAATAAAACCATGATTCTGAAATGACAGGAGGAAAAGAAACCCTCTCAAACCTCAGGATTTCTGTCATTACTTCACTACAAGTTAATGATATGAACAGGATATGGGTGGCTCAAGACAGCACAAGAAGATGTAATTCCAGCAAATATACAGACCCAGTGTACAGGACACTGGAGAAATACTATCTAAAATACCACGTCATTTCTAGTTTTTCATACTCCAAAGATTAATTCAACCTAGAGAAGACTGCACACAAAGGTACTAAGAGGAAGAAACATACAGCAGAGACCTATTCTTAAAGAAAGCTGAGAGTGTCTCTGCCTTAGTTGCAAAACAAAACAGAGATGTCATCATTGTTTCCAAAAGCACAGCAAGAGAACATCAGGGAAGTAAAACAAAGAAACATTTAGTGAATGGCCATAAAATAGCCACAAACAAGTTAGAACATGAAAATGATAGTGAATTTTTAATCATCACAGATCAATAGGCTGAAACATGCTTGGGAACTGCAGCAAAAGAAGAACCACCAGTCATAGGTTTCCAAATGAAGTTCCAGAAACTTGCAGTCCTGAAAAATGCAGTGGAAGTGCTGTAGCAGGGGACTGGATGTGATCACCCATGAAGTGTTTTCCCCTCCCTTATACTAGGTTCACTACTAGATCTACACACAGTCTGGTTTCAGCCACCAGCAGCATCCACTCCATAACACTCCAGTACATCTCCAGAGATGTATTAGACTGACATGGCTACACACTGTGACTCCTTTGGATGTACAAAGCCACTGTGAAATGCAAGCATCAGAGTGAGTTCACTGATTTAAGAGTGACTAGGAGAAGAAATGAGAACCTCTGCAAGAAGAAACATAAGTACTACAGGAGAAAGCAGCCTGTTTGCTTATTTGAGCAGTTTTTAGCTAAGTTACACTATTTTCATTTCCATATGTGGCTTATCAAAAAACATTTAGAAAGATTGAGTTTTATTTAATCTCTTATCACTACCCAGTAACTTAACTGCAGATGCAGGGCAGGGGTGTGGATGATTTTGACAGCAGAGCAGCCATCAGAATACAGACAGTCCCAACAGCAGCACCTTTTCCTCACAGGTTTCTCCAGACCTGCAGAGGACACAGCCAAGTGCTCTCTATGGACAACACACTTCAGTGGTGGGACACAAACATGTCCTTTTTCAGAATTTTCCAAGTATTAGTCCACTCTCAGAAATATTTTTCTATCAGCTTGAAAATCACTTTAGCTGCACAAAACCCATTGATCCGCTACAGCTTAGAAATGTTTTAGTTCAGAACTGTTATGGCAATTGGGAGATGACAAAAATACCTTCCTAATATCAGGTAAATGTGTTATTTAAGAGATGTTTGTAGACAAAGCATTATTGCTTTTCTTGTGCCCTCATTTTTCTCCCTAATAAAAAGTGCCTCTTTTCAATACTAACAACCGAATGTAAGTTTTGATCATGTACATATTTTAATTAATCTATTTACTGAAACTAACATGTCTTTCAAGCAAAAAGATTTCTCTAAGGGTGTAACATAGAAGAAAAGCACATTTTCCAAAACACAGTCACTTCAAAAGCAGAAAGGCGGCATATAATACATTCTTAAAGTGGTGAACTCTGAACATATTCCTTCTTACAGGGGATTTTTGAATTCATACTTTCTTCTGTTTTCTGTTTTAGATTACAATCTCATACAGCCTTCAAATTTGAAGACTACAGTAGGTCCTGTGTCTAGTATGATGCAAATTGCTATTAAACCATAGTTAATTAAAAAATTGAACATACCTTTCTCTTCCTCAGTAATCACTTTATCCATCGCATAGTCCACATCAAAAATGTATCGGTAGAAGCAGAGCTGAGTGTACAGGGCCTTATCAGAATACTGTAATGTAAGAAGATAGCAATTAAAAACCCAACTCAAAAGTGTGTCTCTTGCACCCATTTCTAAGTCCACTGTTAAAAAGTGATAATTTCTATTTGGTTTTCTTCCAACAGTTTCTATGTTCTATTCACATCAGCTTTTGGAAGTATTATTAGCATTATGCTACAAACTGCCCTTACTACACCTCTACAATTTACTTTTCCAATTCCTACAATTCCTTTTCCTCACAATTTACACAAAGCACCTATATGAATCAACTAAACCTATAATAAGAAACTTAAATGCATTTTTCTGTTCTTATAGATTCACGTATCACAACGATGCCTTAGCAAGAAAATAAAAGTCATAAGGAGGAAGAGACAAAAGAATTTTGGTGCTTTAGTATATTGTACAATACAATGAATTAAGAAAAAAAAAATTATTGTATGTTCTTTTATGAATACAGGTGTTTGACTGCGTTCCCCTCCTCCCACCCCAGCTGTGGTTCCATAATTTGGGAATGTGTCATCCAAATAAGAACAAGTGCATATACACACCTTTACAGCTACATCATCACCTTGCTCTACACATCTGTGAAGGCTACTGCATGTTAATAATTGCACATGTAGTTCAAAAATCTGCAGATGAGTACCTGTAGAATATGATACTCATTTAAATGGTCTGAGGGCCAGTTATGTCAATCCTCTGCACTATTCCTCTAGTTCCAAAGTGCACATCTGGATGCTCTCCTATCATTGCCACTGTTCAGTGCCCTAGAAACTGCTTGAATAGACACAAGACCCATCTGAACCACACTACAACTAAAACCTTTCAAGTTCATCTCTTGCACTTTTGGTCCATATAATGACATTCCTTTCCCCGCTGTTTAAGATAGTGGATTTTAGATACTGGACAACAATGGTTTGAAGAGCTGCTCATTAACAGCATCAAATTTGGAAGTAGTGTCCATTTTAAGATATTTAGTGCAGAGACTGACATACATGAATCCTCAAAGATTTTCTTGATAAGCTATAAAATAAAGGATGTGGTTAGACCAATGAAGAACTGCCACACAGCAAACCTCTAAGAATGATCTTGAAAATGCAGTGGAAGAGCAACTGGTAAACTATTTCTACTTAAGGGAATTCTACTTTAACTTAGCTTTTCTGCCCAATCAAGCCAAGTTTTGCTACTACATTCAGCTAATTTTACACTTCCATTGACATGCAATAAGTATCTATAACTATTAAGCAACTCATGTTGAGACATCCGACAACTATTACTACTTCTTAGTTATTTTTTATATATTTTAACAGTATTTTTTTTTCCACTTCATGTGAACCTATTTTAAAAAGACACACAGAAGCATATTTTATTCCTTATTAGCTATTCTACGAAATGCATCATCATTATACTATTATACACCAGTTATTTTTAGTAAATCCTGATTACTGCTTCCTGAAGAAGAAAAAAGGAGGACGACAGCGATTAAGTTATTTGTTTAGTTTTTTAGATTCAGCTGTAATTGCTGGTACACATCTCCCTGACTGCACACATGAAGCAGGTTGAATAGAACACTGAAATTACCTCCTTCATAATAGTTTGTTTTGATAATGTATTGTGTGTCGAGATGATGAGAAACAGTTGCTGTCAATTTGATTAGCCATTATATTTTTATGTTAATTGCCATTATTGGGTCCATTCTGTTTAGTGTCACCATAGAAGCCATACAATGTTAGCATAAATAACAAATTGGAGTAAATTAGGAAGATATATTTTTGCCAATTCATTTTAATTGCCCCTCAGTCCTTCCGTCGGTTAACGCAGCTGTTGACCCATAATAAGCGCTAGGTCAATATAGCTGCTTGTCAATTCAGAAATGCAAAGTGCTGTGTTGCTGGTAATGGATATACAACAACCTTTGCCAGCCAACTGAAGCAAACGAATGACAACTCACATGAAAGAATAAAGCATCAGCTATAGAGTTTAGTGACCTGATATTAGTAGGCAGGCTAATTGAAAGTCACTGCTTAAATGGATAAAGAAAGTACAAAAATCAGTATGTAAAAATGTATACATGCACACATAGGCAGAAATATATATACACACACGAATTTTTTTTTATTGATAATGTCCTAATATCTCCTTCCCTTTAGCTTCCTGTACCTTACATTTAGTAGCTGGAAGAAACAAAAACATTTCAAGGTTTTCATGCAATTAAGCATTAATATCATGACGTATTTATGTATACAAGGACAAGGCACCTTAAATTTGAAAGGACTTTAGGAATTACTTATATCACCACTTCTTACATTTCCTGAATTTCTGACATTCTGTACATTTAAAAAAAAAGGGAAAAAAATCCTAACACCTAAAACTTTAAATCCAAATAACATTTAATGACCATTTTTTTGTGTAAAGAAAACCCAACACCCCAGCATTATAAAAGAACTAGAGCTACATCTGTATCACCATTTATGCATTCTTTCTTCCCATGAAAGACTGAATGATGAGCACATGAAAATAAAACTCTTTTTGAAGTCTTTATTTACCCCATGATGTTTGATTTCTTTATATCATTAAGAACTAACTTCTGCAGGTAAGCCTGCCTCTTTCAGAGCTTCCACTCATGGAAAGAACATTTTGTTCTTTTCACACAACCAAACTATTTTTTAAAAATTGCATTTAAAACCACAATCAACAGATGAAGGAACAAAAGGTATATAGTTTTCATTCACAGTTATTCACTTCTTTGACAGAAAAATTAGGCTTCTAATATAAAAATAACAGATGTATTAAAAATAAACCATTGTGTTTAGCCAACAAAATATTAATTTAAATCTAGGTTTGAAATGGTTGTAGAACTGTTTCCTGTCGCATCATGAGACCAGCTGCAAACCTCCAAGGAAGAATTTAAGATTACACAAGATAACACAGCAGGAAACCGATGGTGTCTTAACAGAACTGGTGAATTATGAACATTGGAAAAGCAAATTTTCCCACAACTAAGCCTAAAGCACACAGTCATGAAAAGAAAATAATCTTGCTCAGCTACCACACACTCCAGACAAAGTCCACCAGGTGTACATAAGGAAAGGAGACTTCCCAGGAGCTCCTGAAGGACAGCGGTGCCTCCACACAAGGCCAGGTCCACCCTGCTCGAATGCAATGTGTGGCTCAGTATTTGCCCTGCCCCTGCAGCTGCTGGTGTTTGAACAAGGCATGGCACTGAAGGGCAGCACCACCATTTCTGTCTCAGAGTGCCTAAAAGCTCAGCTCTGGAGCAAGGTGCCCTTGCACACTCACTCCAGCCACACCAGACAGCCCCCTCAGCCCATGACACCATAGTCATCGAGTAAGGATTCTTCCAGAGGAAAGAGACCCTTCTGTAACAAGATGTGAGAACTGAAACTGGTTTACTTAATCGGGAAAGAGAGAGCAAAAAAATAGCCAGTGTCCACCTTTCCTCCTCTCTTTCAGAAATGCAAAAGCTCAACTTCTGGAAAGTAAGGGGCCCTGGGAAGACTTAACCACTGGCAGCCATCTTCCTACCCTAAACACAGTGCCTGAGGAGACATCACGATGTACAATCTCTCACCAGCTTTTCTGTTATTTAAGAAACTTTGGTGGCAGTTGCCTAAAAGTGTTGAAATGAGAAGGTTTCTGCCTCAAAGCAGGTTAGTTTAAATTACATTCCAAGAACTTCAGTTGAGATACCTCACTGTCCTTCCTGCTGTTAAGAGGGCACCCAAGTGGGAAAAACACCAGCCTTTAAAAAGCCTTCAGTACTGAAGGGCAGCAAAGCAACCTAGAGAAATGAGGTAAGAAAGGATATCAGGTAAGGGAAGAAATCAGTAAAAGCAAGAGGGAAAGACAGAAGGAAAAGCTGATGGAAACTCACAACAGCAAGGCAGCAGAAGACTGAACTAGTGATTCTAGTGCTGACATTTTACTCATCCGGACACAGTGCCATTCCACTAAACACATTTTAGCCAGTACGCAGGACCTCCATATCTTGGAAGTGTACATTTCAACAGGTAAAACAACTTGATATGCTAATTTAGATTAATTTTACAATCATAGACCAGTTTGGGTTGGAAAGCATCTTAGAGATAATCTATTTTCACCCCCCTTGCCATTGGCAGGAACAGCTTTCACTAGATTGCTTCCACAAGGTTGCTCAAAGCCCCATCCAACCTAGCCTGCAACACTTCCTAGGGATGGGGATCCACAGCTTCCCTGGGCAACTTGTTCCAGTGCCTACAACACTCCCAGGGAAGAATTTCCTTGGAACACCCAATCTAAATATACTCTCTGCTACTTTAAAATTGTCCCCCTTGTCCTGTTGTTACCTGCATGAAACTTCACTGTGAATTCCTGCATTAACCAAACACATGATGGTAAATCATGTGGCTTCTTCAAAACACTTTAGATTACTCATATTCCTCTGCAGTCTTTCATTTACTCTCTGGCATCTCTCAAATTCTTACACTCCTCTATAGTCCCACCACACTAAAAATTCTTTAAGTCTTTACTGTATCCTCACTTTTTCTGCTCTTTTGCTTTCTTCTGCACCCGACTCTCTCCCATTTCTTCAAGCCCTCTCTGTGGTGTATTTGTTTACTGTTGTATCATCTAGTATTTTAATGATCATAAAGACAATAAGAAATGAAATAGAATCCAGCAAAAAATCCACCCATTTAAGTTTGCTAACTCTAATAGACTGCTTTGCAAAAAAGATAATTTCCAAAGGCTACAGAAGTTATTTGTATTACTTCAATTAATTATAATACAAAACAGTGGCACCACTTCATTAATCAGCTGCTCGAGAGAGTTACTTTTGTGAAAAGCCTTTTCAATAATTTTGATTAAAAAGAATAGTGGCTCTTACTACTGTGATATGATCCAGTATGTCCATCAAACAAATCCTTAATATTTTAAAAACAGGAAAGAAATAAAATGAAACAGAAAAGATGTCTTTTGGCAGAAAAATGTTTCTTAGGGACTCTTTCAAGGCTTAGATGTAATGGAGCAAAGCGTACAGGAAATACTTCAGTGCTTTGAGAGGCATTTCCTCCCCTCCCCCCCTTAGAAAGATGCAGTAATTAAAACCTAATTATTATCTTCATTTTAAACAAAACCTAAAGTGAATACCAATTAATAACAACATACTAATGAGCATCTGCTGTGATGAAATTGAATATGAATGTGCTGCAAATTTCGGGTAATTTATTTTTTCGGGGAAGTGCCACTGGTCTCAATCTACTGCTGGAAGATTGTATAGACTGAACACATCTTCCATCATGTCCCTTATGTGCAGCAATTTTTTATTTTCAAAAAAAAAAGGGACATACTTCAACTTTATGGATGTTTATATATCCAAATGCTATCCATGCTACAATGACTTCATGAGTGTGTCATGTTTTACACACCTCACATATTCTTTTAGCAAAGTCAGGGCCGTTGCATTGCACACAGTCACTATTCACCAGCAGATTCTGAAGGAAGACACTCCTGCATGACAAGAGCTCACAAAGTGTGAATTCGTGTTACACTAACCACTCATAATGTGTGTGCTACTAGCCTTATGCTAATGATACTGAAGTCTGGTCTTGTGCACCACAAAGCCAGGTTAAAACACAGAGCTGGTCTATGTCAAATAGGCTGAAAAGTGCACACCACTTTCACTCAATTCCATTAAAAACAAGAGATCATCTTTCCTGACAGAAGCCTTGGAAATAAAGTAAATAGAGAGAGATTGTGTGTATGTGGTTTCCTTCTTAACCCTCTAAACTGTCCACTTATTCAATCAATACTAGGTTTTTTCAGTGATTTTGTCTCACAAAGTCCATTAAAGTACTAAAAGAAAACTGAAACAGGCATAGCAGGATTCAGATGTGATTAAATTTCCCCTAGCAGTTATGCTAACATGGACTGTATGACAAAAGAACAGATTCTTATATGTGTATGCATGAGTCAATGGAAAGGAAAAAAAGTCCAGCAGAAGACTGGACACTCTTGCATATTATGGGAATTTTTTTCCCCATTAATTGAAATGAAAAGAGCTTTTCCTGTTTTAAGTCTTGTCTAGCAATTAATAAGAACATTACAAGCCCTGCTCTTCTTCCTTGGAGATATGCTGCTTTTTAAACAAAATGAGTGCACGTCGTCTATGCTTTACAAACAGTTTTTCATTTTAATGGGATGCAACCCACTCCCCTGATCATGGTCTTGTGTGTGCACTATGACTCATCTGAGCATGTAGTAAACCACACTCAACTCACTAATCCAGCCAAAATTACTCACTTCTTTTCTAATCTGGCAGAAAATTAAGTCCTCAAATTCAACTGCCTCCCTGTGTGGTCAATAGCTGGCACAAGGTGAAACAGAGAACTGCATGGAAGCTTATGCGAATTAGCCAAAATAGCTTCTGCTATTAAAGGAAGATAGAATGTTTCCTGCTTTTGGTTCTGGACTCGAGTTCTGCCTTGCACTCAGCACTCAAACTCACCTGAGCAGCACAATTATCACACCTGACACTGAAACATAAGTCATAAGTAAGAATCACTCTTTTTCTGATGGGGGGGAATCACTTGCCTCGCATACCTTCAGTATACACTTGTCACTGCAAGTGTTCTTCACTTGGAAATTTTCTGCATCAATATGTTTATGACTAATTTTTGATATTACTAATATTTAATACAAGCACAAGACAAGTACATAAAACTTGTGACTGAGTCAAGACCAGACATTATCTGCTCTGAGGTATCTTTTTTGGTAACATTATAACAGCAATTAATGACTAAGAGCAATGACTAATTGTTGGTTGAAGCTCTGAGCAGCCTGGTTTAGTGAAATGTGTCCTTACCCAAGGCAGTGAGTTTGACACCGGATCATCTTTCTCATACTGTTTTAAAGGTTCTGAACATACACAAAACACACAGTGGCCAACCACTAACTTAAACCTGTAATCTTAGATTTCTGGTAAAGGATATTTGCCATTGTTAATGACAGCGCAATAGAAGAAAAAGGTACAACAGTTGGGTTTATCAAATAATTCAAGACTTTGCATTCTTAGTCAGATCAGCAAAATACATGTTTTAAAATTAACTTCATCTGTAATCTGCCTCACAGATCCGGAGAGCCTCTAGAATATTCATGCTCTCCCTCTGAAAGCAGTGTCATTGTATAACTGAGGAATTTGCAGACTAATCAGTCTGAAGATCCATCCTACACTGATGTACTTTTGGATAGGGATTGTACAGGAATTCTCAAAACTATCATCTACAGCAGAAAGGTTAAGGTTTTTGGTTTTCCATGCCAAACCAAACAAATGAGCCCTACTGGACATCTAATGAAAGACAGATATGGCTCTGCAATTGACCCAGCAGCGCATACAAGTAAAACTTCTGGTATTCAACCAGATGCATGGAACATTACTCTGGAGAATTACCACATGATCAAAAAATCAGCTGCATTTTAAGAGCTTCTGATCAAGAATATTTGCACACTTCAAATAAATTTCTGCTTGAAATAAGCAGCATTTAAATAACATATCCTCTCCTTGGTATACAAGCCAAATATAATTTAAAAAAACCCCATGTTTACAATTTTAAGGGAAAAAAAGCCCCAAGCACTTTCAAAGTAAGTCATTCATTTATGGATTTCTGGAATTACCTAACCCATGATAATCTGGAATAAAAAGAAGTTAACAAAAAAGGCTTAGTGAAACAGAATTGTAAACCACCTCTGTAAAGCAAAGCTGTCATTTTGCTCTGGAGATAAAGCACCCCATGGCCAAGTATTCCCCAGCTAGCTTAACTGTTAGAGCACAAGCTAGCACAGCTCCAGAGCTCTGTCTCTGGAATCTACTCACTGAAGAGCACTCACAGTTAACTATAGGTCATCTGCTTATTCAAAAGAGAGAGAAAAACACATGCGTAAGACCTCTCATCACTGAACAGAATTCTTTTAACTTTCAAGTAATTTCATGTCTTTCTTCTAAAAATTGTAAAATTATAATGCTCTTTCTAACAAACAAGAACTGAACTGTAAATATCCAGGAAACTTAAAAAAGATGTGCTACTACAATTGAAAGAATCAAACAATTAGGGCTCAACTGAGCTGAAATCTGCATAGAAGACCTCTGTAGTTCCTCATGGAGAATGCAGCACAATCCCTTGCTCAGGACCACACTTCGCACAGCTGATAAAAAAATCAAGTGGGGCCCAATTCAGAAGATATGAAAATACCTTAAGAGGAGTAAATTCTGCCTGTAGGGAAGGAATCTGCATAAGTTACCTGAACCAGAACAACAAATTATCCATCAGCCACAGCCTTGTCCCATGGCAAAGAGAGGTCTCCAGGAGGCCTCTGCAGAGTAGGTACAGAGCTGCTTTTTACCATTTGTGCAATTTGCTGACATGTTCATGAATGGCTGTGTATTGCCACCGATGAGCAAAATACTCCTAATTATCTTATCTGAGGCATACTTTGAGTCTTCTGTCTGCTTGCAAAAATACAGGGTGCTACTCTGGATGTTCAGCTGCAGGAAGCTAGAAGTAACAATGGGAAAAGCTGGTAGAACAAGTCCTGTCCTCACAATCTAGGCTATAGTAGAAGTACCAAGTAACAATCTGGAAGTAAGGTATTTCTGTTTAAATAAATTAATCTAGCTCAATACTTGGAACCTTATTTTTATTCACTTCTTTCAGAAACAAAGTTCTTCCTCACTGATGGATACACTTTACACACACATTTGGCACTTGTCAGCTATCCAGAAGCCTACACTATAAAAGTGCAATCTGTGTAAGCAACTTGCCTTACACATATTTATTTAAATTACAGTTTTGTTAAGAAACGGGCATTTCTTTTCCACAAAATAATTTATTAATATTTGTGAAAGTCCTTTTTTAGCAAAATCTCGATTATGACTCAACAAGCACAATTACATAATTTTAAAATGGTTTATTATTAAAAAAATAACACTATAAATAGGCTAGATACATAAGCAAATAAGCTTGTCTAAATATGTTTTAGATTTAAAGTAATGCATATGAAAACAAAAAGAAGTATCACTTACAGCAAGAGAACTAGAAATATTGCTTTGGATTACAGTATTCCTGTTTTCCAAGACTTCAGGAGTCAAATTCCTGAATTCAAGGTATTAGCAAGAGAGTAAAAAGTTTGAAAAGACAGGTTTTCACCTTCAACTTCTAGTTTCTCATTTTTTTAACAAACTATTATTTGAGCTTAAGTAGTTAAATAACCTGATGCAAGGTTTGATCTGATATCTCTTGAGCAGCTCCTTTTAGCTAAATGCTAAAAAAGAGTAATGTTACACAGATGACCAAGTAAAGAACAGCATCTTTTCTGCTGAGATCAGTTGTGCACAAAGACACATCTCAGTGACTTATCAGGCAACTTTATCAGCTATCAAGGGTCGAAATCAATGACAACACTTTAGCTACCAGACAACGTCACTAAGATTCCAGCTACTCCTTCCACATGTGGAAGGTGTCAATGTGATGGAGGATTTATCCCCACACACTTTACAGGTAAAATATGTGTTATTTTCAATCTCCTTCTCCATAACTCAAAATTAATTCCTCAGCACCACAACAACCACTGCCATCAATGCATGAACCAATTATGATGTATTTTAGTTTTCAATGCCATCTTCTCTACACACATCTCTGGCACTGCCTACCAGTTTAACATGGTTCTGGATGGCACAAGATTCACCAAACAATGCATGTTTAAAACTGACTGTCAGCACTGTAAAGTTTTTAGACAGCTTTGAGAAAAAGCCATAAATTATGTCCTGTTCTGCATCCTTCAACTGGCAAATCCAAACATGAAGAGAAAGACACCAATCCAAAGATTATCCACAAGGAAAAAGCGTAAGTCCACCTAAGAACAAGTCAAGAATTAAAAACTTTTAGGTTTTTACTTTGTCAGTCCATAGGGTGTGTTTATGCTCCAGGATAAAAAGCATAGTCAGAAGTGTTCTCAAGATTAATGTTTTCCCAGGGGCTAGAATTAAGTTTGGAGGTTTTTTGCCCTAGATGTACACATTTATCTGAGCAGAACTATCTGGTTCTATTAGGAGTTTTGAATGTTCATATTATCAAGTGAAGAAATCTTAAACTTAATCTTTCAAACTTTACAACAAACTCCTAAAACTAATAGGAAAACTGTATGCTTTTTCTCAGTCCTGTCACCAAAACACTAAAGCAGGTCAGGTATTCCTTTAAAAACAAACTATGTTATTTCACCAAAGACAGAAAGTAATTTGTGTGGCTCCAAATTGGCAAAGCAAGAGATCTCGTGATAACACGAGGCCTTCCAGGCAAAAGACAGTAGGCAGCTGAGGAGCAGTGTCCAAGCGAGCATGAGCCTCACAGGGAAACCATGCATCTGCTTTGCAACATTTCTGAGTAAATTCTGACCTACAAGCCAGAAAAGGCATGTGGTATAGTTATTATCAAACTTAGTACCTCCAAGTGCAAGGGAGGTTGTCTCTAAGACAGAAGAAAATCAGCTGGCAATGGCTGGAAGACATAGGAAACTCCAATGAAAAACGTCCTTTAGCAGCAGTCTTCCGGTGTAACATTTTTTTTCATGATTAGAAGAATTTTCTCACTAGATACTACTGTTTGTCTTAGAACAGCAGTCTAACGATTTAGAACTAGTAGCATTTCATTAGAAAGATACTGCTCCTTTCTGACAAGAGCAACTAAAATTTTT
The DNA here is from genome assembly GCA_013399455.1 of Anthoscopus minutus. Lineage (NCBI taxonomy): Eukaryota > Metazoa > Chordata > Aves > Passeriformes > Paridae > Anthoscopus > Anthoscopus minutus. The sequence continues at coordinate 17,959 of VWYI01039997.1, read as the reverse complement.
CTAAGTTCAATGTATCTGACAAGGAATTGTATCAAATGCTTCAAATATTGGACTCTGTCCCACAGGAGGAGTTAAAACATGTAATGAAAAAATACAACATCTGAGCACATGTAACATTCTGGAACTTGAGAAGCCTTAATGAGAAGTACAACAATACAACACAAACATTCTTACTATAAAGAAACAATCCAAAAAGTTAAGAAGTCTTACCAGCAACTTCTCCCTCTATTCTAGTGACTGAACAGAATGCACAGGTATAAAGCAGTATAAAGCTATATAAACATTCAAGTGAGCTTCAGCAGTGAGATAAATTGAGAAAGAAAAGAGTATGGCCCGAGTGTACAAAGCCAAGCAGCATCCTCACAGGACTTCCTCCCCTCTTTCCCAAGCCTGTGACTGCATCCACAGCCCAGTTCTAACAAGACAATCCATAAAAACAGTAAAGAGGGGAACAAAGAATTTCACTAGCAGGACAGACACTTCAGAAACTTTTCAGTAAGAACTGACATCTGAACTTGAATATCAGCAAGATGGGTCTCGATCACAGTGCAATGTTTGTAAAAGCATTTGCTAAAACTGGACAGCTCAAATAAAATTGTTGTATTGCTCTTCAAAATGCTAATTTGCACTGAAGGAGGTGAACTTTACCAGATATAACACTCCTAATAAAAGGAGCCAATATCTACCAAAATTCTATAGCCAAAAGGAGAACCTGGAGACTTTGTGAACAGATTGCCAACACTGGCATTCGAATAAACATCATCACTATTTATTTACTACATCTCACAAAAAGCAGCTCAATCACAACAGAATGCATGTTCATTTTCCTAGCAACTTATAAAATTATTTGTAAAGATTCACTCCTCCTCATCTAGATAACTTACCTGCACTTACAATCTCTGCACACCGAATTTCATCCTCTGAGCAACCACCTCTTTTTTGTCAGATACTAAACAGGCCCATCTTGAGACTGCACAGTGATGCACTCTGCCTCTTTTTGAATAAACAATTTTAGATGCCAGCTAAATCTGCCTTGTGAAAGAATAAAAGTAGAGAGAGAAGCTAGATTTCAGTAACCCTAAAAAGCAGCTAAGCAGGCTGCCTGTCAGGATATGTAGTTTAGAGAAATTCATAACTGATCCAACAGAATAAAAGCATTGCTGGGCATGACGCTGGCTCTCCCTGGAGCTTCTCCTTCACACACCTCTTACAAGTGTTGATGCTGTAGCAGGGACCCTCTAGTGAACTTGTGTTGCTGCCATCACAGTACTCAGTGCACAGCCATTTTGGCCATTCCACTCTCAAATGCATCTCCAAATATTTCCACTAAAAAAAGCAGTGTCTGTATAAAAATCTTGTAGGAGGCAAAACACAATGAATCTCACAGGGAACATAAATTATGAATAATTAAGACATTTAATTTGTTAAGCTAGTAAAGTTGCATTTCTGAAATTTAAAATATAGACAAACAAAAAAATCAACCTGAAATTTAAGACCAGGGAAAATACTCATACATGCACACAACAAAAATGTCAATCATGTAATTTTAAATTACAGTAAGGCTGGAAAAAAAATGACCTTATCCTTTAGAGTATCATGCAGCACCCCAGTGCCCAAGTTACAGGGAATAAAAAGATGAACAAGGAAGAGGATATTCCCTTTGAGTAGAGAAAGAACAGACTGCCCAGAACAGCTGCTCTCAGAGGAATTAGTAACAATACTTTAAAATAAAGTAAATTTTAAAATGTGTTTAGAAAAAGTAAACTGAAAAACTTCTGGCCTATAAAAAGTTAGATTGCCTAATTAACCACCTTAAAAGCTAGACAGAACCACAGGAGCACCTAATAAACTACACTTACTTCAAATCATTGCTATTGTTCTATACTCTTATAACTTTATCCTTACAAAATTATGATTTTAACATCGTTATTCTTGAATCTTACATAATTAAAAGCTCAATCCAATTCTGCACAGCAAGGCAGCTGATTTCCACAGGTATGACAAGTCTGACACAAACAGCAGCCTGCTCACGTTGAGGCTGGGTCCATAACACACATCAAGGCAGGTGAGGGTGCACCTAAATCAGTACCAAAAGAATTCTTCAGAAATACCACAGTTCGCCTTCAGTTCTCCTCAAGGGAAGTATTTAGGACTTTTCAGCTTCCTGATAAAACCCAGACTGTTGCTAGTAAGGGTGCATAGATGTCAAGTACAAATATAGCCTAATATAGCCAGTAGGGAAAGTTTAGTATTACCCTCAATCTCACAGCTTTTACAGCAGACACGTTTTTTCACTGTCTTTTCATTACAGCCTTTCATCTTTATTCACCAAATTTATATATCCCACTGAATTTTATCTTCATTCCACTGTATAATTCTGCAATGGAAATTGTCTCTTGAAAGGATGTCATCTTTAATACACTGTTTCTTCACAAGGTCTCAAGACTGTATTACCTATGTTAGGCCATCAATAACTTTTTGTTCAGTGATAGACTGAATGTATTCAGTCCAAAACTGTCAATTCTCTGGTTAAGGTTTACACAAGTACAAGGGAAAAGTGTAAGCTCAAATATTATTTTTTGTTCCAAAAGGCTGGGGGAGTTGTGGATTTTAAAAAAGTGTTTAAAAAAGTGTAGCAAACAAATAACCTCATACATGTAGTACAACTTACCAGAGGAGCTGTCTCAAGTAGAAAATTCATTTTTATACTAGCTAGCTCATGTTTGGAGCATCTCTGTATTTCTACATTTGGGATAAGGAATGGAGCTGAAAGCTGACTGGAAGACACAAATTAGGTTAGGTAACAAAAACTTTGTGTGGCAGCAGGAAAACAGCCAAACATCATACAAACATCCATAGCAACAGACTTTTTTTAGGTGATGATTTTTGAGCAGTTTTCAGCAAGGGGAAGAGCAATCCAGTCTTCTCAACCTCATAATAAGCACTCGTCTGCATTATGCACTAGCTGGAATCTTTGAGCTCTTTTAACAAGACCACCCATGCAAAAATCTAGACAGCAGGATTAGAGCACTGATGAAGAGCAAAATAAAAAATTGAGAAAATGGCAGCATTTTCTTATCCATGTGGAAGTACTGAAAGGTGTTCTCTGTTTCTGCTGCCTCGGTATTTGGAAACATGACATTCAACAAATCATCTACATCATCAAAACAGAGTAACCAAATGCAGATATGCCTCTTCAAGCAAGAAGTCTAACTACTTCTGTCAATACAACCAACTCACAAGCAACAGGAGATAACCTACAGAGCAGAAAAGCATTTTCCCTACATATCTTGTCACAGGGTTATCAAAGGTTTTCAGAGCTGTGCAAGTTCTCAGAAGTAGTTTTGGATTTGAGACTGAATATTTCAGTTTTGTCCAGCACCATGTGACTATACAAGACAGTCTATTCTGCAGCTCAAATTATGCTGAAAGTTTCATGTAGCACCATAACTATTTTATCAAACCTTTTCAAAACTTATCCACCAAGAAAAAATAAGACCAAAAAATGATGAAAACTGTTACAAGTTTGTTCCAAGAGCACAGTTTTAACAAATGTTGTTTCATAGCTTCTGTAACTTTCTCTACTTTTCTTATGCTCTAGAAGGAATGTCATTAGATGTACCATCAAAATACCAGGAAATCCAAAGTGGTGGTGAATTAATTTCTTTACACTTCATGAAACTTCATCCTCCCAACTGCAAAGGGAATGGTTCCATTCTGATTAGAAGTTTATTCTTCTCTACTAGCCCTTCTCTGCTCTACAATTGTTCCACAATTGTTCACTCCTGGACTATACTCCAAGTCAGTTTTTGCAAAGGAGATCAACCAAAACCGAAAGATTCTAAGGAGTTCCTCATGCTGGACCCACCCTTAGAAGGGAATGAAGTGTTATCTTTCAGAGGAAATGAAGGTGGCCCATAGCCATTGAAGGTCCTGTGGGCGCCTTCTGTTAAGTTCTGGTGGTTTATCCTAAGTATCCCAGCCAAATTAACTCTACTGGAGTTAAATTTGCTCGAATGCCTCAAGCTCCCTTTGATGCTGTGTTCTCCAGCTCTTGCTCTCAGCTGCCAAGTGATGTTTCTCTAGGTTGTTAAACAGCTGCTGTGTTCAATCCTTGAGGTAGCTGCACTTCAGTGATAAAGTAAGTGAACCTATATATAGTTTGTAAATCCATTTGTTATGTCTAAAGTACTTTGAGATTTAGAATGTGCAAGAAAGCATACATATTAAGCTTTTTAAACTCTAAAAAGGGGGACTGCCATAACTGGCAGGATCCATGTTCAATCACTTTGTACTTAATGGTTTGAAAAAAATTACGTTTCTAAAAATTATTTAGAATTTTACTCCACTTTTCAAAGCATGAAGTTAAATGTTCCCATTTCTAAAAATAATAATAAAAATCAATAACTATTATTCACTATTCATTTGATATTTCACAATGGACCGCTGTGAATTTGAACTCCAGGAAAGGTTGCTGTTTCAAGCCTCCAAAGGGTTATTATATACAGCACAGAGAAATAATTTAAAAACACATATAAAAAAGCAGAAAACATCCTTTCTTTTGAAATCTAACTAAAGATGTTAAAAAACTGAAACAAATTAATTAAAATTACCAACTTACAGTAATAATGGCACTGATAACAAAACAGATATAGACAGAGTCTAGTTACAACAGGTAATAGATGCAGGAAAGACTATCCATTAATACCGTGGGCTCAAAGCAACACGCCT